>LBNU01024713.1:9911-24503 GCA_014162995.1 Artemisia annua | reverse complement strand
ATATACCGGGGATAACGTGTCCCGTTAAATTGACATGTAACGCGAAGTTTTTCGACTTAGTGAATTTCAAAAATAATATTTTTGAAGGTGCGTTAATAAGATAGAACCGAGACAAGATTATTGGTCTCCGAAGAGTTTGTTATTTATTTTATGCCATACTAATTCGGGGTCAGTACACGCGTGGTTTCTGAAATTTAGTGATAGGGGTTTTATCACCTTTTGTTGCTCAAGAATATAAGTTGTAATTTTATGCAGGGAGATAAAATATGAGGGCAAGCAAATAGTCTAATATAACATTAAATTTAAATAAATTCTAGTTTACAATGCTTAAACATTTGGGAAAAAGTGCGGGGGCTACACTTCATGTCCCAATACTTATCGTATTTTTACGAGATTGCGTCTTTTCATATTGGCCAATCGTTTCCTTGAGCGCACTTTTGATTTATGATCCTCATTATGCATAATAGCAAGCGCTATATCGTATGTAAACAAATTTATCGACGTTGTTTATGTTTTGATTCCATATAACTTTAGACATGATATAATTTATTGAGATCTCATTAGCTATTTGAGGTTCTTTGGAGCCTTCATGTCTAGTGTCTCTTTATAAGACTATCATGGGGTCTTTTATACTTCGAACAACCATCTTGTTTTCATGCTCCATATTTTTCATCGAGGATTTTATTTGGAATCGATTTGTCTACCATGCTTGTGGCATGTCATAATAAATTAGTGTCCTTGAGGGACAACTTCTAATTGGAGCATGAGTAGCTGAAATTTTGTTTTTGGCCAATATTTATTTATGGCTATTAGATTATCCATTGAATAATCAATTCATAAAAAAATTTCTTTCGAGAATCAATAGAATATGATAATTCATTCTGAATTTGTAGCTACTTCTCTCCTCCTGAAGGAATTATCCATCTTCTATATCCAATATATGTGCATTAGGTGGAGTAATTTGCATACAAAAAAACAAAAATGGGAGATGTTTGGTTTATAACCAAAACAAATTATAAAAGGGAGGATTTATAACAACATATTGGCATGATGCTAATTTTGTTGTACATATTATAATATGGCCCCATACAACAACACAAGTTTTTCTCTCAGTTTCATTTGATAATTTAGAAGTAATTCATCGCATTTTCATGATGAAATACTTACTCTAGAATGTTAGGCTCACATTGAGATATTAATCATGCAAACTTGAGGTTGCGATTTTGATGAGGCGAAAAGTGTTACGCTTTTAGGGGGTCATTTAAGCCCTAATTCGTAATTATTTGATCAAATATTGCCTTAAATCGTTCCTTTTGTCATTTTAGGTACTTTGGAGAGGAAATTTGGAAAAGGAAGCATTTTGGACGTTTTTGGAGCATAAAAGTGAAGAAAACGACAAAGTCTCAAAACCAAGCTGAAAACAGTACCTGACGGCGTCACTCTTTACGAGGTGACGGCGTCACGCTTTGACAAAGAGGTGGATGATTTTTACACTAGACGCCCCAGAAATGTTTCGGAAGAATTACACGTGACGACGTCACGTGTAAATGGATGTAGGTCGTCACGTTTTAGCTCAAAGGGAGACGGCCTAGAGACATTTAAAGGGGGACGACGTCAGGAGTAGATCTAAGTGATCCGAGAGAGTTTTGGCGGCGAGGTGACGGCGTCACACTCTAAAACGTGACGCCGTCAGATTGTAAAATCTATATATATTTTTCTAATTTTCATTCATTAAGTATGCAACTTTTGGGATAACTATAGGGATAAACCCTAGTTCGTAAAACACTGTATTTTCAGGGGGTTTTCACCCTTGAGACCTTGATGTTCAATTAAAGATAAGTCTCCTTTCAAATCATTCAATATGTCTATGTGTTGTTTGATTATATATTATGCTTGTCTTTACTTTAACATGCTAGGCTAGGTTTTTCTTGTGTTTGCTTGGATCTAATGAAACCTAGCTATTGATTACATGTTGTTTGTTTGTTTGTGATTGTTGTGGGTGGGTGAAGTCGATGTTAGGCTTAAGAAAACTGGCTAACCTCCTATACGGTAACTTGCTTGAGCGTCTTAAGAAACATGAATCGGATGTGTACTACGATTATATGGTTGTATTTAATGCATAAGCGAATTCTAGTGATCCCATGTTAGGAGCTTTTAGTTGGCTCGACATTGGAGTGAAGTAGAAGCTTATAGAGTTAAGGAAGATCGTACACGGCCCTACGAATGGTTTAAAGGAATACAACCCGTCATCCACACAATTACAACAAACCAATCAATCGGTAAAAGATAGCTAGGGAGTAAGGAAATCTAAGTAAACACATTTTTCTCTCATATAAGTTTCACAACCATTTACTTTTTCTTGTTATTTTATTTTATTTGCATAAATAGTTATTTGGGTTAGTTGATTAGCAACTAATTTCGCCCACTCTTCCTAATACCCAAGATTTTACTTGCTTTTATAAAATACAAAAAAATACAAAAAGAATCATCCCTCAACCCTTAGACCTAAATTAGAGTAGTTTTCAGTTCTAACGACACTATTCCCCGAGAGAACGATCAATCCCCCGGTACTTGCTACTTCACTATACTACATCGGTCAGGTACACTGCCTGGTGGGGGTTGTAAGCTTCTCAAGATCCCTTGAGAGGTAAAACCTAATTGCGAAGGTTGCAAAACCAACACATCAAGTTTTTGGCGCCGCTGCCGGGGAATAGTTATTGCTTAGGTTGAAAATTTTATTTTCACTTAGGTCTACTCGCTAGAATCCTTTCTAGTGAGATTTTTATTTTATTTTTCTAGGTTTTCTTTAATCTATCTTTTTCTTTGTTTGGTTTTTCGTATTAGGTTTGTCGGTATAGATTTTGAGAATCGGCATTTAGAAGTTAGCAAAAGGCTTGTAGCGCGTAAACGTAGAGAGAGGGAAATTAACACGTTTAAGAAACTCAATAAACCACTCCAAATGAAAGTTGAGTTTACAAATCTCTCCCCAACCCCTGAGGAATTAAAGTACCATAGATCCTCTTACAATACCCCTGTCCTTTGAAATATAGGAAGAAGCCATGGATTGTGAAGCAAAACTACAGGAACATCAAAATTCCTTGCATGGTTGGATACATGTTTAGAGAGCATACATACATTGACTTAAAAGCACCCATGAATATTATGTCTAGGCTCTACTACAACTGGATTATGAATGAAAGGTTAAACCCCAGGAAAGACCCTTATAACCCTAAACGGCGATGTAATTTTGTTAGAAGAGTAGAAGGGGTACACATATTTATAGGAAACTTCACTTATCAATGCGACTTTGTAATCCTAGAAGATGTTAGAGGTATTATAGACCCATATTTAGGAGAAATTGTTCTAGGGCAACCTTTTGTTGAGGCAACTGAGATGCATTGTGATCATGATGAGAGAACAGTTCAGTTTACTGATGGATTTGAGAAAGTCACTTTTATGATTCCTCACATGAGGGTAGAATTAAAGGACATCGAAAATTTACCAGTTGATGTGATTCGACCCTACGAGATTAAGGATGACGGAATTAGTGATAATGTTTACTATGAGAGGAAGCTGACATACTATTCAGGCTGTATGAATTTAGGCCCTGAATACAAGCGTGATGAAAATTTAATTAAGAATTTTGAGTTGGCGCGAAAGTTGAAAGAGAAAACATAGGGTAGAGTGACTTTGAGTCTAGCTACAAGACTCGTTAATAAAGAAAAGCGCTTCTTGGGAGGCAACCCAAGCTTTATTTGTTTTGTGTGATTGTTTATTTGATTTTATTTGTTTCCGTATGTATGTTTTATTTTTATTGCTAACAATTCATGTTTCAAATTACATTGTGAAAATGCTTTATTTTGTTTTTAACTTCGTCTTAACTACATATAAAGGTATTTTGCAAAAGATAAGTGTAAGGGAAATCTAAATTTGTTTATAAGAACGAATTGGACATGAATTGTAGTGATATAAAATGAATATACAATCATACATATTAGTATTTGTTTGAGTCAAATACTTGTATCGAGTCATAATGAAATTTTACAGGATTCCAGGAATTAAGGTAATTGTTTTTCCAGAAATTTTCCGGAAACTAAACATAAGAATTCTGTCAGATCAATTCTGACGGCGTCAGACTTTAAAAGCTGACGGCGTCAGGTACTGATTCCAGAAAAAGTTTTTAAAATTTAGTTTTTCTGCCGGATTATAGAAATTACTGCATCTTTAATTCCAGGAATCTGCAAAACTTTCATTCCGCAAGCATTATATCCATATATAGATTTTCCCGCCGATTTTACGCAAAGTTTGCCTAGATTGTTTTCTCAGGTTTAACATTACATTGGACAAGAAGATGAACATGGAATCAAGTTTATGACATCAAGCTTTTGGCGTCGCTTTGATCTTGGAGCTTTTACATCATCTTGGAAGAAGATCTAACCATGTTACCACACGTCCACATCAAACGAATCAGGGGAGTATTTATTTCATTCTTTCATTTTCTCTACTTTTACATCTTTTATGTGAACATTGGGGACAATGTTCGGTTTAAGTGTAAGGGGGTAAATGAAGACCCCATGGAAAATGCTATTACGCTTGATTTTTGTTTTGTTTAATGGTAGATGTGTAATCAAACTGAGAGAAATATTTGTTAGGGCAATTTTAGCGCCAAATTTAAAATTTTTTACAACTTATAGGAGTGAAACTTTAGGCATAATAAGCGTCTCATGGATAGGAGTTGTATTACTAACACAAAAACCATACCATTCAAAAATTTTCTCCCAAATATGTGAGGTTCACCCCTAGAATTGGTAGGAAAAGCATTCATTTTTGGTGCTTGTGTGTGTACCGATAGTTTATAGATTCTAGAACTTGCGTTAGTGACCATCCCAAATCCATAAGTGAGACTACATTCGTGTAGTTAGATTTACTACATGATAAGAGGCATTAGGATAACCCATGTNTGTATTACTAACACAAAAACCATACCATTCAAAAATTTTCTCCCAAATATGTGAGGTTCACCCCTAGAATTGGTAGGAAAAGCATTCATTTTTGGTGCTTGTGTGTGTACCGATAGTTTATAGATTCTAGAACTTGCGTTAGTGACCATCCCAAATCCATAAGTGAGACTACATTCGTGTAGTTAGATTTACTACATGATAAGAGGCATTAGGATAACCCATGTTTTACACCCGTATTATAATTACATTGACTTCATTGGTCAAGTAATTCTCCCACATCTTAGCGATGTACTCATTTTTAGTACACGATACCCCTAGTACACCCCTCAGAGCCTATCTTTTCGTTTCTAACCTTAAGCATATAACTTAAAGGAAGAATTTGTTTACAATCCACCCCAAATGTACACCCAAATCACCTTAGCTTACCTTGTATGCACTCATCTTTAGTGCATTATTGTTACATGTTTAAACCCTTAGTTAATTGTCTAATTGATTACATGGTTGCTAAGTCGAGTCATATCCTTGTACATATTGTTTTGGGACGATTGGGACTTGATAACATCAAATTTACCCACAATCTAAGTGTTAATTTTCCCCTTAAAATGCTCATCTTTTCTACTTATGAAGAATATATACTCTTATTTCTTCCTATTTTGGTTTCACGGTAAAGATGAGTAAAAGAATGAACATACGCGGAAATGGAAGGACTTTGGAGCAAATATGTGGAAATTAATTATGGATTCTGCACTCACTACGGCGTAGATGTCCATCTACCTACGCCGTAGCAAGGCTTTACGAAGACTACGGCGCAGAAGTTCTACTATCTACGCCGTAAAGGAGAATTTATGAAGACTACGTCGTAGCTCATCCATTGGCTACGGCGTAGAAGTCCACTAAAAGGCACTACGGAGTAGGCAACTCTCCAAACTATGACGTAGGATCTTATTCGAGGCAGTGAATAACTAACGAGGCCAAGGAAGAAGCTACGGCGTAGCTACCTTATCTACTACGCCATAGGAAGCTTATCATCATGACATTACGCTCGTAGCACTTGATCAAGCTACGGCGAAACACCAATTTGCAAAGGTTACGGCGTAGCAACTCAAATCAGCTACGCCGTAACAGAGTCGGGGATACCATTCTCCATCACTTTTCACCACACAAAAGTTGGGAGAAACTCAGGAAGGAGGGAGAACGAAGTTCTAGCCACATCCAAGTCATTTCCAACGGAGGATTCACATAACCATCATAAGTTTTATCATTCCTTATTCTTGTATTGGATTCATGCTTAGATTTGTATTAATTCAATATTATTTTACTGCAACTATGAACATGAGTGGCTAAACACCTCTTGGTGTTAGCCTAGTTATGAAATTGTTATGTTATTAATTTAGTTTTCCACGCATCTATTGTCTATTGTTTGTTTACTTTCATGGCGAGGCTTGGGACACTCTAGTTCCCGTAGTGATTAGTGTTGGTTGTTCTCTAGATACTTGTGGAATTAACCCTAGGAAGCAAGTCGCTAGGGATGTGACTTGGTGATAGCAATATCACCATACACGTTCGAATTAACCCTAGGACCACCTACCAACGCTAGACATTTAACGGAGTTATAGGGGTGTAAGATCTGACCATGCCGCATTCGTTAGTCTTGTCCATGTTAGTAGAGGCGTTTAATGACTCTTATGTCTTCGTACCGATGAACCCAAGGCTTTACAATAGTTTTGGATAGGACAAGGTATAAGATAGATCTAGGTGAATTTGACCATCTGACCCGAAATGAATATTGAATCCCCGAACGATAGGGTAGGATGCACCTATAGGAAAACTAGTCATGATCACAACAAGAGTAGTAATTAGGTTAACACTACTTCTCTCTACTGATTCTCCTTTATTTACTTTATTGTCTTGCTATTTACTTTTATTAGTTTAAATAATCTATAAAACCCCCTTTTAAACGTGACACGAACTTAGATAATTTTCGCACCTTAGCTCTTGGGACGACCTCGGCTTTACCAACTAGCTATACCACACACGACCGGATACACTGTCCGTTAGTGCGTAAAAGGTAGACCTTAGGTAAACGAGACTTTATAAATATTAAAACCTGGTCAGTAAAACCTGCATCAAGTTTTTGGCGCCGCTGCCGGGGAGCTATTAGGACTTTATTTAAGTTTTTAATTTTTGTTTTATTTCCTTTTCAGTACTCACGGTTATTTTCTAGTTTCAGGTGTTATGGCAGATATTGACATTAACAACCTCACGCTTGAAGAGTATTTGGCTCTTACACGAGAAGAGCAAGGGCCCGGTTTGGTTAGACCAGCTATTGGGGATGATGTGCAGTTCGAAATTAAAAATCAATTCATAAGGGAACTGCGGAAAGACCCATTTTCAGGAAGCAAGACGGAAGACGCTCACAAACACATTGACAATGTTCTTTACATTGTCAGTTTGTTCAACATTCCGGGAGTATCTCATGATGCGATAATTCTCAGAGTATTCCCGATGACATTGACTGGAGCTGCAAAAAGATGGATTGGTAGGCTAATACCAGCAGAGACAGTAAACACTTGGGCTCTTTTGAAGAAGCATTTCATCCAAAGGTATTGCCCTCCTTCAAGGACGGCAAAACAGCTTGAAGACATTCACAACTTCAAGCAAGATGGGGATGAAACATTGTACCAGGCTTGGGATAGGTACAATGATCTTTTGTACAAGTGCCCTACTCATGATCTCAACAAGCAACAAATGGTCAACATTTTTTACAAAGGGATCAACATCTCGACCCGTCAAATGCTAGACTCTCAGGGACCTACCCTAGCATGAATCCTGCTCAGGCTTTAAAAGCTATTGAAGATATGGCGGATCACTCTCAAAAGTGGCACGAAGGTGGAAGTAGTAGGAGCATTGCTGGAAACTCTGATGGAATTGCCTTAATCACCAACAAACTCGAAAGCTTGGGGCGTGACATGAAGAAGCTTAAAGAAAATGTCCACGCAATTCAAGTCGGTTGCGAAGTTTGTGAAGGACCCCACTTGTCTAGAGATTGCCCTTTGAACGAGGGCGATGGGAAAACGGAGGAAGTTAAGTATGGGGAAGGTAGACCATTCCAAGGCAACGGTTATCGTACAGGGCCATATGGATATAATCGACAACCTTATGGGGAGAGAAGATTAAGCCTCGAGGATACTATAAATAAGTACCTCGAAGATTCTAGGAAGAAACAAGGAGAGCAAGATATATGGTTGAAGAACTTTCAAGAAGCCACTAACAAGAGCCTTGCTAACCATGATGAATCTCTCAAGAATCTTGAAGCAATGATTGAAAATTTGGCCGATAATATTCATAAAAAGAATATGGCCGAAGAAAGCAAGAAAACGGTCGGAGCATGCATGGCTTTGTTCACCGACAAGGAAGACGAAGTTAAAAATCAGTTTCGTGACGTAATTCTTTCTAATGATGAACCAACACCACGACAGCTTCCAACCAAGGAAGATAGCCCGGAAAGCTTCATTCTCCCTTGCACCATAGGTAACTCCAATTTATCAGCTCTAGCAGATCTGGGGTCTAGCATCAATGTGATGCCACTATCTTTATTTCTTTCACTTCGACTAACAAGCCTTAGGAAAACAAATTTGGTGATCGAAATGGCGGATATGACTAAGGCAACTCCGATTGGAACGATCGATAATGTTCTCGTCAAAATTGACAGGTTTTTCTTCCCTGTTGATTTTATTGTGATTGATATGGCAAAGGCTCCTAGGGAGGACCTAATCCTGGGGAGACCATTCTTAGCTACATCTCGGGCCATTATTAATGTCCTTGAAAGAAAGATATCTTTGGGGGTTGAACTTTACAACCAAAGAATCACTTTTAATATGAAAGAAACAAATGCGCCAAGGCATAAGAATGAGGTTGATGCAGTTGGAGAAAATGGAACCATCAAAGAAGAACAGTTAAACGAGCTTGAAAAACTAGATGACATCTTTAACTACGTGCCACCTTCATGTTTAAAAATAGCACATGATGTCAATCCAGACTTAAGCTATGCGAGTGGAGACCCATCTGATGAAGACAGTGAGAAAGAGGATAGCTCATTCGATCCTTGGCAAGGCGAGAAGCCACTGGTAGTAAATTGTGTCTACCATTGTTGCGAACCTACATAAAACACAAAAGACGGCAAAAAGGAATTCATACCTTCGTGTTCTCCATTCAACAAGATTTGCAATGGTGGTGGGAATATCAGACTAAGACAGCTACGGAAGGAAGCTAATGTTTGGATTTGCTATGAAGAACCCGATTATGATAAAGGCCCTTGGGTAAAGAATTATTTTAAAGGAATTAATTCTGGAGAAGAGATCAAATGGACAAATCACTTCTGTAGGCCAGCAATCATGAAGCATGCAGGAACTACTCAAGTCTGGCCTACTTGTGACCCATTTCGTAGAAAATGTAATGGGGAAAGATTAACCGAACCCATTGTTAAAAGATATAAGTAGGCGTGTTTCAATGAACATATGAGACAAGATCTAAGGTATAAGGGAATTGCATTCAGAGAGTGGATGGAGGTGAAATTTGGTGAAATTCAGCAAGACCCAGGAATAACGATGAAATATCGAAGGGAATGGGCACAACAAACTTTTTGGTTGATGACCGCCTTCAATCCACACCTTACATCCCTTCGACTGTTTGGAATAGGACGCCCGGAGATTTTGACAATGAATAGAGGGGGAAGTTTATCTCCCCAAATGATTGAAGGTCATGACAGTGAGTCTAACTTAAAGACTCGATAATAAACAAAAGTGCTCTTTCGGTAGACAACCCGAATTATCCTTTTCCTTATTTTGTTGGTTTGGTATGTTTTGTATTAATATTTTGCAGGTACTAAAGGAAGAATTGCGATGGGGAACTAATTTTTGGAGTTTTGCTCCAAGAAAAATTCTCCAGGGGCTTTGCTACGGCGTAGCTCCTCTATTGACTACGCTGTAGCACCTTCCAAGTTTCACTCTGGAAATAATCAGCAACTACGGCGTAGCACCCCATTTCAGCTACGTCGTAGCTACCTTCTGAACCTTAAAAACGCTTTTTATTTTACAAAACATTCTTTAAACTTGTATTAGTTTTTAAATGAACTTTGTGGGTGTGTTCCCTGTAAACCCTCACGAGACTTTACTCGTCCACTTGGGACACCAAGTGGTTTAAAAGGCTTGTTTCTTACGCTAAAGGCAACCGTGATTCCTACGAAAGTGAGTTAGGTTTTTCTTTTTATTTTACTCTTTTTAGGTTTTATGCTTTTGGTAGTTGTGTGATTCCAGGGATTTGAAGTTTGCTCCTTAGGCGAAGTGAAGGCACGTTTCTCAACATGATCCTTCTATCATTTTCAAGAGCGAATTTCAGGGAAGTTCTCATTCTAATTCTACTTTTCCTCTTTATTTCATTTTATGTACAAAAGGGACTTTGTACAACTCAAGTGGGGGGACGGGAGTAGAATTATTTACTTGAACTTTATTTTGCCCTTATTTTTCTAGTTTATTTTGAAAAATTATGCCACTTTTAAAACTTTGACATGTTTTTCCGAACCTAACTAGAATGGAACTTAGCCGAGCACATTAACCCTTAACACAATGGTGAGGTTTAGCCTATTTCAGTTTCACCCTGTTTTACCCCAAATCCACCAAAAATATGAGTGTGCCGGTAGTTTGTAAACTTTAGAACTTGGATTTTACATCATTATGAAACTGTGTACAAGTAATGTATTAAGATTTCTTGATACATTTGGAATAAACTCTTTAAGAAGGCAATATTTTAAGATTATCACCCAAATAACCTTTATGTGTGTTTATCGATTAGTCACATCGATTATTTGACCCCCGTGTTAAACCCTTTGTTGCACTCACCTTTAGTGCAAGATACCCCTAGATACACCCTTTTGAGCCTATCCTTTCGTTTCTTACCCATATTATTGTTTTGATACAACTATACACCTTAGCCTACCGTGTAGTCTTTGTTTATGATTGGGAAGTTGCCACTTATTCTAATTTGAGGTCCAAGTCAAGAGATTCAAGAATCACACCTACGTTGAAGACTCATCATTGAAGATCATGAGAAAACCCACTATTGTACATGTATTATTCATCCCAAGTGGGGGGATATGTTTATTGTAGTTATAAAAAAAATGTGAATTTCCGTATGTAGATATGTTAACTTTGGTGCACCATTGTATAGCACCGTAATAAGAGCTTTGAAAGAACTAGTATCGAAGAGGCCACTTCGGACATATTTGAAGAATGAAGTTGTTGGTTCTTAATCACCAACATGAAGACCAAGTGAGGTGCCCATCATGACGTCCTCTAATGGCACGCACTTGTTACATGATCCAATTCTCGCATTTTGAAACTTGGACTTTGGATGAACGGCAAGTGGTAGCAACTCGGTTATAGGCTAAGACTATTTGCTTTCTTTTTCATTTTACACCATTATTGTGCATCCCATGTCTTATCCTACCCTTTATTGTGAATCATGCTTAGGTGAGGGATTTGAGCAGTCATTGGTGTCTTACCTGGCGTTCCGGTCATGTACCATTGCCTTTGTCACCCTCGCCGTAGTATGTTAGTAAAAATGCTACACCCAAAAGCCTTATATGTGTTCACCCAATATTGCCTTTAAGAATTGTTTTGACCTTAGCTCTAGTGATAGAGATTTGTGTAACTGCCAAGCCTATGATAGAATACATTCTATGACTGTGCGTTGAGTGATCACCCCAAAATTAACACTTAGATTAGGAGAGAGATGTGAGTGTTTGTTCCAATTTTGTGAGGTGTTCAGCTTTGATAAATTCTAGCATAGGGAGTTTTAAATTTCATATTCTCCAGGTTCTTGGGGGATATCTTTTTGAAAATTATTCTAATAAGGTCTACTTGAGGGCAAGTAGAGTTCAAGTGGGGGGATATTTGATAACATAGAATTTACCCACAATCTAAGTGTTAATTTTCCCCTTAAAATGCTCATCTTTTCTACTTATATGAAGAATATATACTCTTATTTCTTCCTATTTTGGTTTCAGGGTAAAGATGAGTAAAAGAACGAACATACGCGGAAATGGAAGGACTTTGGAGCAAATATGTGGAAATTATGGATTCTGCACTCACTACGGCGTGGAGGTTCATCTACCTACACCGTAGCAAGGCTTTACGAAGACTACGGCGTAGAAGTTCTACTATCTACGCTGTAAAGGAGAATTTATGAAGACTACGGCGTAGCTCATCCATTGGCTACAGCGTAGAAGTCCACTAAAAGGCACTACGGAGTAGGCAACTCTCCAAACTATGACGTAGGATCTTATTCGAGGCAGTGAAGAACTAACGAGGCCAAGGAAGAAGCTACGGCGTAGCTACCTTATCTACTACGCCATAGGAAGCTTATCATCATGACATTACGCCCGTAGCACTTGATCAAGCTACGGCGTAACACCAATTTGCAAAGGTTACGGCGTAGCAACTCAAATCAGCTACGCCGTAACAGAGTCGGGGATACCATTCTCCATCACTTTTCACCACACAAAAGTTGGGAGAAACTCAGGAAGGAGGGAGAACGAAGTTCTAGCCACATCCAAGTCATTTCCAACGGAGGATTCACATAACCATCATAAGTTTTATCATTCCTTATTCTTGTATTTGATTCATGCTTAGATTTGTATTAATTCAATATTATTTTACTGCAACTATGAACATGAGTGGCTAAACACCTCTTGGTGTTAGCCTAGTTATGAAATTGTTATGTTATTGATTTAGTTTTCCACGCATCTATTATCTATTGTTTGTTTACTTTCATGGCGAGGCTTGGGACACTCTAGTTCCCGTAGTGATTAGCGTTGGTTGTTCTCTAGATACTTGTGGAATTAACCCTAGGAAGCAAGTCGCTAGGGATGTGACTTGGTGATAGCAATATCACCATACATGTGCGAATTAACCCTAGGACCACCTACCAATGCTAGACACTTAACGGAGTTAGAGGGGTGTAAGATCTGACCATGCCGCATTCGTTAGTCTTGTCCATGTTAGTAGAGGCGCTTAATGACTCTTATGTCTTCGTACCGATGAACCCAAGGCTTTACAATAGTTTTGGATAGGACAAGGTATAAGATAGATCTAGGTGAATTTGACCATCTGACCCGAAATGAATATTGAATCCCCGAACGATAGGGTAGGATGCACCTCTAGGAAAACTAGTCATGATCACAACAAGAGTAGTAATTAGGTTAACACTACTTCTCTCTACTGATTCTCCTTTATTTACTTTATTGTCTTGCTATTTACTTTTATTAGTTTAATTAATCTATAAAACCCCCTTTTAAATGTGACACGAACTTAGATAATTTCCGCACCTTAGCTCTTGGGACGACCTCGGCTTTACCAACTAGCTATACCACACACGACCGGATACACTGTCCGTTAGTGCGTAAAAGGTAGACCTTAGGTAAACGAGTCTTTATAAATATTTAAACCTGGTCAGTAAAACCTGCATCAGGACTCATGGGTAAAGTACTAATGTAATGGAGTAATGGGGAAGAAGTCAATTATTACCCCCACATGTGCGTTAATATTTTAAAGTACTCCAAGTTTTTCAATTATCTTAATTCGAGTCATTAGAATAGTTAATTGTAAAGTATGTAAAAGTTCAAGTGTAAGGGGAGAACCGAGGCCCCTATGATGTATTATTTTGGATGGTAGGGTAAGAGTGTATGAAAATAAAAATAAAAAAATCGAAAAAAAAACAAGAAAAAAGAAAAAAAAATTGAAAAAAAGAAAAGTAGAAAAAACATACGGACTACCATCCCGTTTCATTTTATATTCATTTATGTTTTTGTTATTTTCTTTTTAGCTTAAGTCGAGTCGAGTCTTGGCTTAGCAACGCCACCTTGTGCATGTATTTGATCAAGATAATTAACTTGTCACCACTAAAAATACCCTTTATTCCAACAAAACCGTGTTTATCATATCCCTACACCTAACGTTACAACCCTTGAAAAGCCCTCTTTGATAGTTTATCTTAGGTGCTTACGCCTAGTGGAGGAGGTTTTTGATCCTTTCCCAAGCCTATGGTAATCTATTTGCTATGACAGGTAGTGAGTGATATTTCTTCCATTTCCATTTAGTTATATAGGTTAATAATACCCGAGAGATGAGAGTATCCAAACACTATTTGTGAGGTGCTAGTATATGATTTCCGTGGTTGTTATGAATAAGGTGGAATAACTATTTATTGAAATTACTTTTATATTAGTGTTAAATGACCCCTAGCTCATATTTTGATTGGAATTAAAGCGCATTTGCTTGAGGACAAGCAAATCTCAAGTGTAAGGGTATTTGATGAGGCGAAAAGTGTTACGCTTTTAGGGGGTCATTTAAGCCCTAATCCGTAATTATTTGATCAAATATTGCCTTAAATCGTTCCTTTTGTCATTTTAGGTACTTTTGAGAGGAAATTTGGAAAAGGAATCATTTTGGACGTTTTTGGAGCATAAAAGTGAAGAAAACGACAAAGTCTCAAAACCAAGCTGAAAACAGTACAAGACGGCGTCACTCTTTACGAGGTGACGGCGTCACGCTTTGACAAAGAGGTGGATGATTTT
>LBNU01024710.1:86868-110468 GCA_014162995.1 Artemisia annua | reverse complement strand
TTTTTTAAACAGTTTTAAACTTTATAAAAAGTTTCAAATATTTGAAAATTTCCAAAAACTACGAAAACTTTATATTAATTTATTAAATGTTCGGAAAAGTCTTACATTTTTTGAATTTTTGAAATATAAATTTTTCGGAAAACCTTTGAAAGGAAAGTTTGCATTTTTAGGATTGCGAACCATAATTAATTTTTAATTAGAAAATATAAAGTCTTTTATGTTTTTTTGTAATATGTGACAAGATGTTAAAAATATATTAGAGCAAAAACTGAATCATATAACTTGTACATATTGTTCATACATATAGCTATACAAGATTATTCATCGGTCGACTTTTATAGAAACTAGACATCGGGTTTTAAGTTCAACGAGATGTGCTGCGTCCGCCGCATTGCGGCAGGGATGTTCCATGTGAGGATGTAATGTTTTATTTTTGAATCTCACTAAATATTTTTATATGTTGTTTGATACATGCTAAGAATTTTGGCTAGAGTTAAACTATCGCATGTTACAACCGTTTGCAATTACATTTTGATCTTTTCACGTTCTATTTTGTACATTATGCGAAACACTTACCACAATATCGCATATCGTTAATTGTGTGTCGCTAGGAACCTCCGTTGCTATGCACGGGTACTCGTCTAGTTATATAAAATTGTTTTATTCCGACAAGATAAAATTTTCAAAACCTATATGCCTTTCACTTCAACTGTTTATCACTAATGTAACTTTATACCTTTTGGCTTATATTCCTCAAGTAAAGTTGATAGCATATGAGAAACATAAAAAACTATATATTACTTTTTATTCATATATTGGCGTTACCCTTATTAAAATGTGAAAACAATAGATCTTGCATGTGACATCATAATAGAGGATTAGAAATTTGAAAAACTAGGAGGCTAAACTTTAATCAAGGTGGCCGACCACGAATTATACCAAAAACCCCAACAATAAAGAATTAAACTATTGATCAAAGACTTCTTCATGCATATTCACATTTTTCTTAATTAAGCACTTGTTTTCATATGCAATTTGCTTTAGTATATAATATTTTGATCTTCATTTCTAAGTAACAAAGCATAAAAAAATGTAGCATAAGTCATTTGTTGATTTAATAGTCCTCATAGCGATAATAGGTAAATGATTGAAATTCTTTAAATAAGGTCTTAGGTATGATTGTTGCCGGTTTTAACATTTTGTGTTGCTTTACTTTTCTAGAAAAAAGAAAAAGAAAAAAAGGCTTTGTGTTTATGTGTTATTTTTTTTCGGTGAATCGACTTATCAATGATACATCCAACTTATCAATGATACATCCAACTGTTTGACGATTTATAATTAGACTACCCCATCCTTCATACAATTTCACCTTTCACATCATCGCTATATCAGCTTTTTTTCTCCTTCACCACAATTTTACTTTTCACTCTCAACCGTCTCACACCATTTCACCTTTCAATACATTTTTTATTTATTAAAATACTTCACTAAATATATCTCACACACTCAAAAAAAAATTAAAAAAATAAATAAATAAAAATTGCCCACTAACACATTGCCCCAAAAGTGATATCTTCACCATTGGTGTCCCTTGCCATCACCTCACCGAGGCCTCCCAGCCATGCATGCTGCATGAACATGCTTGCCAACACCTCACTTGGCTTGCGATGGGAGCAGCTTTAAGGATAATTACCTATGAATGTATAACTTGTCATTTTTTTTAATTGTATGTAGTCTTCTTTATTTTTTGTTATTATATACTTTAAACTTTTGATTTCAACTTTTGTGTGTATTTTGTGCATGTAAGATGACATGTTTACTCTTCGCTGTCAATAGAGCGGTTACAACATATAATGGTAAAATAATCATTTTACATGAGCAAATACACACAAATGTTGAAATTCAAAAGTTTGGGGTATATAATAGCAAAAAAATAAAAAGGCTACACACAATTAAAGAAAAATGACAAGTTCAATACTTTTTTAGGTAATTATCTCTTGTAATTATTGTAGAGGTTTGTTTGTCCAAAACATAATACGTTAAGTAACATAGTGAGGCAAAAGAATAGGGCAAATTACCTGAAAATGTATTTAACTTGCCACTTTTTACCATTGTATGTAATCTTCTTTTTTTTTTCCCAATCTGTCAACGAACTTGCAAAATCCGTTCATTGCGTGTAGCGGTGACCTGTTTGACCTGCTGGGGCAGGTTAAGCTAACGATCGTTAGGTTTATCATTGCAATGTTAGTCCTTTAGACTAACGATCGTTTATCATGGCTACATACAATGAAAAAAAGTAACAAGTTAGATGACTTTTATTATTTTTAAAATTTATGTTCGTTTTTTACACATTTTTATACACATTTTTATACACGTTTATACACACATTTTTATACACGTTTTTATACGGATTTTTATACACACATTTGTATACACGTTTTAATGCACGTTTTTATACACATGTTTTTTATACACACGTTTTTATGCTGGTTTTACACACGTTTTTAAAATGTTTCAATACATACATTTTTATACACACATTTACACACGTCATTATACACACATTTTTATATACGTTTTTATACACACGTTTTTATGCACGTTTTTATACACACGTTTTTATACACACTTTTAATTTAACTTTTTTTACACTTCTAATTTAACTTTTTTACACGTTTTTACACACTTTTAATTCAACTTTTTTACATGTTTTTTACACACGTTTTTATATACGTTTTTATGCATGTTTTTAATTTATCTTTTTTACCGCCACCACCCACCACCTCCACCCACTACTGCCACCACGACCCACCGCCACCACCAACACCACCAACACCACCGCCACCCACCACCGATCTCAACAACTTCAACAGCAATCACCACCAACCGAAAAACATCAGCAGGAGCATGGAACATTTCAAAACCTTAATGTTGAAGCTCAGTAGACAACTACTGCCAGCTCATCAACCGCTCATTGAACAACGGTTTGATGATCTTTTTTCTGATGAGATTCTTGTCCCTGATCATCCTCCCTACAACGATGTAAGGCATTGTTGATTATGATCAAATGCATGCATGTATGATAGACTATAATGTTAGGAATTATATTTGTGTTTATTTAATTTTGTACTGTTTGTTAATTAGGATTAGATATTAGTTACTGTGGATGATCGTTACGGTTNTGACGATCGTTAGCTTAACCTGCTCCAGCAGGTCAAACAGGTCACCGCTACACGCAATGAATGAATTTTGCAAGTTCATTGACAGATTGTGAAAAAAAAGAATGTTACATACACTGATAAAAAGTGGCAAGTTAAATACATTTTCAGGTAATTTGCCCAAAAGAATATTCACAACTATATATTCACTACCACTTGGTAAAACCTAATGTATGTCTCCGGTGAGACCTAAATTCAAATATTATGTGTTACTAGTTGCCCAAAAGTCCTTTGGTGGCCCTTTATTATTGTTTTTTTAGCAGGCCCTTTTTAATGGGGATAACTTGGCTATAATTATTGTAGTCAATTGGCTACAATTTTCCACCAAAATACATAAGAAATTGAATCAAGGACCCACATAAAGAATTCAGGGACTCACAGAAAGACTCATGACCTACAATTTGTAGCACAAATTGTAAGGAATTGACTACAATTCAATTGTAGCTAATATATTCCCTTTATTAATTTACACTATGAATTAGTGAGATACCTTAATGCTATATTGGGTCTTCCTCTGCTTTCATGTTCTTGAGTTGAAAGGAAATAAAAGAAAAATTAATAAAAATTATGTTCTCAAGTTGGGAAAAAAAAAGAAAAAAAAAAGACATAATTATAGTTATAGTTATGCCTTTCTAGACATATATAGACAATATATAGCACATAAGATATAAAATAATGAGGGTTATATTGGTTATATTATTATAGTTTTGGTGTATATTAGTTTTCTTTCAAATCCGCACATATTTAGGCAGAAACTTGTAGAGGAAAAAAACATAAAATTTTCCTGACATTTACTTCCTCTTTCTTTTCTAATATGTTTCTGTTTTTTTATGTATGACATATAAATCGGTTTAGAGATTGGATGAGAATGGTTTTGTTGTTCGGTTTTTCGTGTTGAACGATAAGGACCTGGTGAGATTTATGAAGTTCAAGAAGCTCGGGTAACACTTAAACAAAGACCATACTTTACTGTTGTAAGGCAGTATTTGCCCAAGTGTGTGAAACTTATGAAGTTGTGTATGTTGCACTCTATTTATAGAGAGACGAGTAGGGTTTAGAGATAAACCCTTGAGGGATGATCAACGATGAAGAAACGCAGTCAGCCTTCCTTGGCTCGTAGGGGAGAGTGCTCTGTCTCCTCTTTTTTTGCTCGTGTGTTCCCCACTGTATCACGTCACACTCGTACGTCTTAACCATTAATGACAGTTGAGAACAGTTGTCTCTTGCGTATGTGCTATGCAGTCTGAAAAATGTTACCGAGCCTAGCTCGACCTGGGTTTGGATAGTTCTTGTCAGGATTGACTCGCGAACTCTTGTTGTTTGGGCTTGATTTGAGTGTATGTTTAGTAGGCTTAGGCCACTAATAATGATACGCCATCAAGTGCCCTCGGTCAAATATTATGTCATGTACAAGTGAAATGATGCTGAACTTTGATGTAATTGAGTCCCCCTAGTCCTGTGCCTGGCCACTGGGGTCCGCGTATCAAGTTTGACTTTCCAGACTGACTCACGAGCTACCTTGTGATGAGGAATTAGGCTGTAGCCCGTGTTCCCCAGGTGACGCGTGGGATGCTCAGGGTAAGGTTGCATTAAATGCTTGCATGGAAATGCAAAAGGAATCTCTTAGAAGTGATTTCAAATCTTTTCCTTTAATATTTTCGGAGGGTCAGACCTGTCGATTCGATTGTACTTGACGTCATCCTGATATAGACTACACGTTCGTCTTATCGGGTCGTGAGTGGCACGCGCGTGGTCTAGTTTTGCTGGACAAAAGGGTCGTAGCCACTTGTCTCTCCACTAACATTTGTTTTTACCCTCCTATAAACAGGGCGTGAGACCAATGGGCCTCTGGTCTAGCGGTATGGAGGTTTTACCCTCCTAGGCAAGGTCTTAAGTTCGAGTCTTGTCTAGGGCGATAGGGGTTTCCTCCCGTGTGCGTAAAGGGAAGGGCGTCATTACCTTCTGGGCTAGACGAAACCTGGTTGTGCGGGCTCGATACGCCTTCTGGACCCAACTATTGAAAGATTAAGGAAGTTAAATGATCAAAGAATGAGAGGGATAAGAGAACAGAAAGTTGTGTGCTAAAGAGATGTCTGAAAACTGTTGGAAATGGTCTAGTATTTCTAGCCACAAAAAGGAGTGTGGACGGTCCCAAATATATGGATGGTCCCATATATATATCTGGGACCTATAAGAGACTGTCCTTAGTAAGACGCTCTTCTTTTTTTCTTGTTGTGTTGAAATGTTTTTCTGGTGAAGGTAACATCTTCTCAGGAGGGAAAACCAGCTTTTTGAATATTTACCTTTAATAAAACATTTCTTATAAATACAAAAATAATTTGTATAATTTATTTGTGTAAAGAGGTTTTGTCGCATTTATAAAAATGTGAGGTTTTTAAGGACAAAAATAATTCTTTGATCATTTAACTAGTTTGGTATTGTTTGTTCATATCTTAAGTGATTCAGACTTGAGACTTCGAGAGATGTTGATGCGTGCAAGCATTGATGATTTGTGTTTACGAGTAACTTTTGCACTTTACCTTATGTATTACAAGTTGCATGTTTGCTATCATTAAAATACCAAGAGACTGTATAAATTAAATATTGTAACGTTTGCACTAACATGACAGTTGGGAACAGTTGTCTCTTGTGCATTTACTATGCGGTCTCAGAAATGTTATCAAGCCTAGCTCGGCCTGGGTTTGGATAGTTCTTGTCAGGATTGATTCGCGGACTCTTGTTTAGTTGGCTTGATTCAAGCGTATGTTTAGTGGGTGGTATGTGTTTATACAAATACCTTTTATTGACCAAAACCCGACCAAATAGACCAAAAACTAACCCATAAATGCCAAATACTTGTGTTTTTGTGTTTTTGAATGTGCAGGCATGGATTTATAAGAAAAGGACGAAAAATCACAAGAAAATGACAAAACGAGCACGGGATTTGGGAAAGTGTCTAAAGCCGGAGCCGGGGAAGCTAGTGGTCAAATTTGAGTTCATAATGTCCAAAGTCATCCTCAAAGTTTCAGAAATGGCAAAAGAGACCCTTGGATCATAATTTGAGAAAGTTACACATTTGGTCCTCCAAGTTTGCAAAATTGTCACTTTTGGTCCTTATGAAGATATATTTGAAGATATGACAACAAAGGCCCCTCAAGTATCAAAGATTGTAATCAAAGGCCCTTGGATATTAATATTGGTGATTGGCAGCTATGGTCCTTGTGCCAACTACACCGCCAAGTGAAGGTACTCCGCAACTAATGTCTATGATTATGTATGAGTTCGATTCATTGATGTATATGTATATGAGTTAGTTTGTATCCAATATCCTTGATGTGGACCTCATTTTTAAGGCAACGATTCTTAAGAGAAGATCGGAAACTACTTAGCGTCTTAATTTAGTATCTTTATCGGACTAATAATTATGAAAACGAGATATTTATGAAGAAATTCATTTCTCTCACAAAAATAAAATAAATAGATACAAAAATAGGAAAATGCGAGCGGGAAGTTATTACACAAGTAACTACCATGAGTAGTGTTAGCATCTAATTTGTAAGTAGGCTGTGATCTCGTTTTTAAGCTTAGTTTGGGGGCTTGTGAAAAATCGAGGATGACGAACTTTATCCGTATGGTCACTTCTCTATGAGATGTGTTTCTACTTTTTGACCCTAAACGTTATTGCAAAAATAATGAAAGTCAACATACCGTCACGAGAATAAAGTATGAAAAATATAAAAATACAAAAATAAGTAGTGTAAAGTTAGAACGTTAAATAAAATGGGTAAACGGGGCGTTTTAGGGAATAAATGATTGTGAAATCTCTTTTGAACGTTCTTGCTACTTTTCAAAGTTAGTAAAAAGAGTTTCTAAATTATTTATCTCAAAAGCGTGACGTGATTACATTGCGTGAGGACACGGCAATACCTTAGTCTGGGGGATTTTGGTATGTGTTTATACACATACCTTTTATTGACCAAAACCCGACCAAATAGACCAAAAACTAACCCATAAATGCCAAATACTTGTGTTTTTGTGTTTTTGAATGTGCATGCATGGATTTATAAGAAAAGGACGAAAAATCACAAGAAAATGACAAAATGAGCACGGGATTTGGAAAAGTGTCTAAAGCCGGAGCCGGGGAAGCTAGTGGTCAAATTTGAGTTCATAATGTCCAAAGTTATCCTCAAAGTTTCAGAAATGGCAAAAGAGACCCTTGGATCATAATTTGAGAAAGTTACACATTTGGTCCTCCAAGTTTGCAAAATTGTCACTTTTGGTCCTTATGAAGATATATTTGAAGATATGACAACAAAGGCCCCTCAAGTATCAAAGATTGTAATCAAAGGCCCTTGGATATTAATATTGGTGATTGGCAGCTATGGTCCTTGTAATTTCAGAATATACATTTTTGGTCCCTTGGTTATTTCTACACAACACAACCGGATCCACAATCCATTAATCATAAACCCTTTCATACAAACCCAAATAATCCTAAACCCACTACACTCTTTTACTTAACCCTTGGCCCAAAACTACACCCAAGCCCAACCAACCCACTAAACCTTATACCCAGTTCCAATCCAAACCCGACCCACCAAATCAAAAACAATAAAAAAGGATTTACCCTTCCCTGTACCCAGTTACCCGCCAATGATAAAAACAGAGTTACCCATGCCCACCTCTAATTCACCTAAGATTCTAGTACGAGGTTTCTCCTTCTAGAAACCCCTGACATGGCAGGCTTGATGTCGACATATCCCAGCACATGTGGCAGATTCGAGAGCCCTGATTGGACAAGTAAACGTGGACAGCGGATAAGACTCAAAATTATGGCTAAGATTGAGAAGAATGTCGACATTATGGATAGAATTTGAATGAGTGGACAAGATTGCAGACTCTAGACCCTTCCAAGCTTAAACCCTAGCATCCTCTCCTCCTATATAAGGACCCCCTGTATCAACGTTTATTTGAGTAGTTTTTTAAGTAATGTAATGCTGCTAGTTTTGTTTCTCAGAATGTAATTCAAGGTTTTATTAATAAAAGTTATTAGTTTTATGTTTTTAATTAATGTTTTAATATAGTTAGTCAAATTACGTTTTAGCTTAAACCTTGTTTAAATAGTTATTTTTCAGTTTATAGAGCTTTTCTTAGCCAAGTTATTAGCTTTTACAACTCAAGTTAGTGTACTCAATTAACCTTTCAAGAAAATACAAAAAAAATAAAATAAAATAAATAAATAAAATAGAAAAACCAAAAAAATCCAAAAAGATCTTTGCTTTACTTAAATCCAGCTTACATATAAGCTTTTTTAGTTATTTACAAGCTCATATTAGCTTTCTAGCTCTTATGAGTAAGTTTTGTAGTTTCAAACAGTCAAAAAGCAAAAAAAATACCATTTGGTCAACATAAAGTCAACTGTCTTGGTGATTATGATGAAACTGATTATGGTGATAAGTTGAGTTGGAAAGGGAAGGACTCAGCCTATCTTAAAGATAGGCAAGCATAGTGAATCCCCTCTGTTTGAGCTGAGGGGAATTTATTTGTAAGTTCTCTCATTTAAATTTTAGCATTCTCTTTCATTATTGAGTAAAGTAGTGTAGACCCTATGTGTTTGTCTGTTTACTGTTTGTTCTTGCTTATGATATTGTTTTGATAGCTTACTTGATCAGTTGTGGTAATTTCCTAGTTTGCTTAGTCCTATTTCTAGTATTTGAGTAGCTTACTGCCATATTTTAGTATAACTTGCAATATGGTGTCCTTGTTGTTCTCAGTTGTGTTTGTTGGTTAAAATAGACTTAATATTGATTGTGTGATCTGTTGCAAGCTAAAAATCAGTAGGAACAAGTTTGGAAGTCACATTTGTAGTGTAACTTGCATAATAAAGGGGTGTTTGGTTCTACTGTTATTGCTATGTTGTTGATGTCTCTGAGTGGATTGTTTAGCATAGGCATGTTACAATAAGTGTTAGTAAGTTAGAACAGCAATAAAATCAATAGGTATAATAGCATTAGTCAAAGTTAGCTCATAATCTCATTACTGCCTGCTGTTAGTGTTAACTGTTCATTTGATCTTGCTTCAGTAGTTGTATTTTGTGTTTGTGTTTGCAATTTTAGTGTCCAATCCTCTTCAACATACACCTAGGAGTAGATTTGAGCTGTTTAAATTGGATAAAGTCAAAGTTCTTTAGCAATTAAAAAGTCAACAAGTAGCTTAAACCTGTCCCAATAGGTTTGTTGTAGAGTCCATTTAGTGCATCACTTAGTTTTTAAATTACTTGAAATTGGTTCTGGAGTTAGTTCTCATAGCATACTTTAACATATTTCATAATCAAGCATTTTCAATAACATATAATGGGTAAACAGTAGTATGCAAATCTGCTTGTTCTTAAGGCCTGCAGTTAACCAGTTTTTTCACCACCTGTACTTGCATCAAATTGAGCTTCAATTGGTACTTAAGAATTAGGGCTTTTCATGTTTTTGTGTTGTCTACTTGGTGGCCTTGCTTTTGCCCCCTTGAACTTTGCATAATTAGCTTATTTGGTCTGCTTAATCACTGCTTAAAGTAGGGGCCTGTACACTAGTTTCTGTGAGAAAAGTGGTAACTGCATAAGTGCTTATTTGGTTTCTCAGTGTACTTATTTGAGTATTTTGGGTTGTTTTGTGNTTCAAACAGTCAAAAAGCAAAAAAAATACCATTTGGTCAACATAAAGTCAACTGTCTTGGTGATTATGATGAAACTGATTATGGTGATAAGTTGAGTTGGAAAGGGAAGGACTCAGCCTATCTTAAAGATAGGCAAGCATAGTGAATCCCCTCTGTTTGAGCTGAGGGGAATTTATTTGTAAGTTCTCTCATTTAAATTTTAGCATTCTCTTTCATTATTGAGTAAAGTAGTGTAGACCCTATGTGTTTGTCTGTTTACTGTTTGTTCTTGCTTATGATATTGTTTTGATAGCTTACTTGATCAGTTGTGGTAATTTCCTAGTTTGCTTAGTCCTATTTCTAGTATTTGAGTAGCTTACTGCCATATTTTAGTATAACTTGCAATATGGTGTCCTTGTTGTTCTCAGTTGTGTTTGTTGGTTAAAATAGACTTAATATTGATTGTGTGATCTGTTGCAAGCTAAAAATCAGTAGGAACAAGTTTGGAAGTCACATTTGTAGTGTAACTTGCATAATAAAGGGGTGTTTGGTTCTACTGTTATTGCTATGTTGTTGATGTCTCTGAGTGGATTGTTTAGCATAGGCATGTTACAATAAGTGTTAGTAAGTTAGAACAGCAATAAAATCAATAGGTATAATAGCATTAGTCAAAGTTAGCTCATAATCTCATTACTGCCTGCTGTTAGTGTTAACTGTTCATTTGATCTTGCTTCAGTAGTTGTATTTTGTGTTTGTGTTTGCAATTTTAGTGTCCAATCCTCTTCAACATACACCTAGGAGTAGATTTGAGCTGTTTAAATTGGATAAAGTCAAAGTTCTTTAGCAATTAAAAAGTCAACAAGTAGCTTAAACCTGTCCCAATAGGTTTGTTGTAGAGTCCATTTAGTGCATCACTTAGTTTTTAAATTACTTGAAATTGGTTCTGGAGTTAGTTCTCATAGCATACTTTAACATATTTCATAATCAAGCATTTTCAATAACATATAATGGGTAAACAGTAGTATGCAAATCTGCTTGTTCTTAAGGCCTGCAGTTAACCAGTTTTTTCACCACCTGTACTTGCATCAAATTGAGCTTCAATTGGTACTTAAGAATTAGGGCTTTTCATGTTTTTGTGTTGTCTACTTGGTGGCCTTGCTTTTGCCCCCTTGAACTTTGCATAATTAGCTTATTTGGTCTGCTTAATCACTGCTTAAAGTAGGGGCCTGTACACTAGTTTCTGTGAGAAAAGTGGTAACTGCATAAGTGCTTATTTGGTTTCTCAGTGTACTTATTTGAGTATTTTGGGTTGTTTTGTGCTTTTTGATGCTATATCTACTGTACCTGAGCTTTTTGTGTCTTTAAAGTGCTTATTGGCTTATTAAAGTGCTTATTCCACTTGCTTATTTGCCCATATTGCATATTTTGGTTTAGCAAACTGCCATTCTTATTTTTCTTAGGTTTATAATATTAAAATAAAATTTTTAGAAAAATCCCAGATTTAATTAAAGTCATTTGCTATTTATTTTAATTAAAGTTAGTTTTAAATCAATTTAATTTGTTTTTTAATTAATATTAGTTAAAGAAAATCCCAAAAAAAATATTTTTATTTTTAAAATTAGTTTTTAGTTAAATTAGAATTTTAATAAAGTAATTTTTCATTTTTCTTAATTATTTGCATTTTAATTTATTTTAATAATTAAATTAGAATTTAAGTTATCTTTAATCCTTTTTAATTAATAATAAATCACAAAAAGATAAAAGAAATTTTATTTTAATTTCAATAATAGTATTCAGTTAATTTAGGTTTTATAAAATTAAATTTTTAATTTTTAAGTCATTTCTCATTTTTTTTTTACTATTTAAATCATAAACAAAAATACAAAAAGAGTTTTAAATCAATCTTAATTAAATAAAAAGTTATAAAAATAATTTTAATATTCCAAAAGGTTTTAATTTCATTTAGAATTTTATAAACTCTAGTTTTCCCCTTAGCCCTTTTATTTTAAGTAATTGCCTTAGAAATCTCGGGATTAGCCCGGGATTTACGTTTAAACTTGCGTGCTTCATTTACGTGTGCTATTTACGTGTTTCTTTGTTATTTTATTAATTGTAGTTTAAATATCAACAAATTCCCTTTTATTTCACTTTTCTTTACACAAATTCACAAATCGTTAACTACGGTTCCATTCACCTTCACACGGACACGACCCGGGTATTTCTTATTTGTTGAGAAATTACTTGGATATATATACTAAACTATTCACGACACATCAAGTTTTTGGTGCCGCTGCCGGGGAAGGTTGAAGTGAATTTCGGTTTTCGTTTTTCGAATTGTGTTTTGAAAACCTTCCTTGTGAATATTTTCTTATATAAAAAGTAAAAAAATCAAAAATATTAAACACTTTTCCTAAAGTGTTTGCAAAATACCAAAAATATAATAAACATCCTCGCTCTTCCGTTGAAGGAGGGGTGTTGTAAACCAAATAAGTTCGAACGCAAAAGAGATTGTGAAATTATTCGGTTTCGGATTACTTTAATTCTACAACCAACTCCTTCGTTGTGAGTAGATTTGAAGGAAACGATTTCGGGTGACGAATCGATCACAAAAAAATTACAAAACAAAAGAAAAAGACAAAAATATTGTGATTTTTAAGTTTTCTTATTTATAAAAACCCAAAAATATTTTCCTTTCTAAAATTATTTTTCTTTTTAACTTTTTAAATTTTCACTTTCTTTTTGGTGTATGAACACCCGTTCTTCGTCTAACGATATTCTTTCGCCTCTTTCGGACCCCGAACGGATTATTCGACATAATCATCGGGTTGATTTTTCGAGTTTAAATAACTTCGACGATATTAGCACGAATCGTGTTCGTTCCCCAACCGTTGAGGAAATGAACAATAACGGGCAAAATGATGTACCCCCGCCGGTGGGTGGTGCACAACAAAACGGGATCCCTCCGGTGGGACCCCAACCCGTTTATGATCTACGTCCGATGGAAGAACAACTCCAATCACCCTTCCAAGGTGTGCGGAGGGCCATCGTGATTCCCGATATCCCACACCAATTCGAGATTAACCACGGATTACTCAATCTTATCACGGGTATATCCTTTCACGGTTTTGATCACGAAGATCCTTATGTTCGCATTAGGAATTTCACCGACATTGCTGAAACAATTAAGATCAATCAAGTTCCTTATGATGTGGTTAAGATGAAATTGTTTCCCTTTTCACTCAAAGGAGCTGCCCGAACTTGGCTAGAAAAAGAGCCCCCGAATTCGATTCATACTTGGGGTGATCTAGCAAACAAATTCATCAATCATTTCTATCCTCCTTCTAAAACTTCTAATCTTCGAACTCAAAATTTCCGGTTCCAACAAGCTTTTGATGAATCGTTCAGCGAAGCTTGGGATCGATTCAAAGATTTACTTGAAAATGTCCTAATCACGGGTTTTCCGACTTGCATCAGATCGATACTTTCCATAATGGGTTGAATCCCGCTGATCAAGATTCCCTCAATTCTGCTGCAGGTGGAAATTTGTTATCTAGGAACACTCAAGAAGCTTTCACAATCATTGAAAACAAAGCGAGAGTGAGGAGTTCTAGATGCAAAACCCAAGTCTCGAGTACTAGTAGCAAATCTAATGACGACATGATGAACGCTCTCACAACTCTTACCAAACAAATCGGTTTACTCGTCAAAGATAAAGAAAAAGAAAAACCGTCTCAAACCGTCAATGTTATTAATCAAAGTTGTGAAACGTGTGGTGGTCCACATTCGTACTATGAGTGTCCGTCAACCGGTGCCTTTGCTCACGAGAGCGTGTATGCTTCAAACGCGGGTGGTAACGGTTACCAACCCCAAGGAGATCGGAATCTCCTCAGCTACCGTTCCAGCAATTATCTTGGAACACCCGGTTTTAATAACCCGCCTCAAAACCAGAATGTGCAAAATCGTAATAATCAATTCAATCAAAATCAAAATCGTGTTAACAATGGTTTTCAAAATCCGGGAAATTTCAATCAAGGACAAAATCGTGGAAATTTTCAACATCAAGGAAATAACCAAGGCCCGATTCAAGGGAATTTTCAAAATGTTAATCATGCAAATTTTCAAAATTATAATCAAGGTTTTCATCAAAACAACCGAAGACAAAATTTCAATAATCAAAATCAAGTTTTGAATCAAAACCAAACGTCCTCGGATGAAATGCTCAAGCAATTTATGCAAAAACAAGAGGAAATGAATAAAATGATGCTTAATCAAATGACCGAACTCAACAAGCGTTTAAATGATCGACCCTCGGGCTCGGGAACTATGTCTCTTCCAAGCAACATGATCGCTAACCCGAGGGGCGATGTTAAGGCGATCACCACACGAAGTGGTGTTTCATATAAGGGACCTACGGCTCCGACTACCTCGTCTTCTTCTCTTCCTCCTAAGGTAGTCGACCGTGAAACCGAGGTGACAACGGATACGGAACTTCCTACTAATAACGGAAGGACCGAAGACATCCAACCTCCGGTTGTCCACACGTCAAAAGAAAATGAAAATGTGTCTAAAGGAAAGGAAAAAGTCACTTTTGAACAAGATGAACCAATTAAAACTAGACTTCCTTACCCTTCTCGTCTAAATGATCAAAAGCACCGCGAGAAAACAAACCATGAAACCATCAAATGGAAAAGTTTTATCAAATATTTCAAGATCTTCGTTTTGACTTAAGTCTCGCGGATGCCATTGTTTTAATGCCAAAATTTGCATCAATAATTAAAAGCTTGTTGAATAATAAGGAAAAGTTATTTGAAATGGCTAAAACACCTTTGAATGAGAATTGCTCGGTTGTGTTACTTAAGAAGCTTCCCGAAAAGCTAGGAGATCCCGACAAATTCTTAATTCCGTGTAACTTTCCGGGGATGGTTCAATGCTTCGCCTTGGCCGATCTTGGTGCTAGCATTAACCTTATGCCAAAATCGATGTGGAAGAAATTATCTCTTCCCGATCCTACTCCCACGTGCATGACCCTCGAGCTCGCCAATCGCTCTACTTCTCGTCCCATTGGGATAGCCGAGGATGTCATCGTCAGTGTTGGAAAGTTCCATTTTCCCGCCGATTTTGTAATTGTTGATTTTGATGCTGATCCAAGGGTTCCTCTCATTCTCGGGAGAGGTTTCCTAAAGACCAGTTACGCTTTGATTGATGTGTACAAAGAAGAGATTACTTTGCGCGACGGAAGTGAAGCCATCACATTTAATTTGGATCAAACAGCGAGATACTCCTCCACCGATGAATGTGCGTCCGTTAACCGAATCGATGTTATTGATGAAGTTTCGGAGGAGTATTCTCAAGAGCTACTCGGTTTTTCTCATGATACGTCAAGTGGCAATCCCACTTCTTCCTCTTCTTTTCCCGATAATAATTCTTCTTTTTCTACCCCTACTGATGATTCTTCTTCTTCACTTGCTATTTCTTCTACACCAATCCTTTCTGATCCTTCCCCTTCCCTTACTCCATTCGAGGGAAGTGATTTCATCTTGGAAGAGTGATGAGTCGTTTTTCAAGCGGTGAAGCTTATAAACACGGATCGTTGTCCCAACGAGGGTTGAATTGATCTCGTCACTCAAAATCGTGAGATATGTGAAGTGAANCGGTAAACGGATTTAAAGACAATATGTTTGCAAAGCGACGTGAGTAAGTTCACTAAATATGAGCTAAAGGTTTGTGATGAATTATTTTCTTTTCTCGAGATTAGTTGTCAATTAATCTTTCGAAGAGATAATAACTCTAGACAAATGATTTAATCGTTCTCCGGCTTTTGTTCTTCGAATAATAAAATCACGAGTCTAAATAATCTTAATGATTATTAATCACAAACATTTAACGTCCACACTTAGCTCACAAACCCGAATCACTAAGCAAACACGAATAAACTACTCAAAACTCATATTAAATAAGATAAAGCGGTAAAGAAAATAAAATTTGACTTGAAAAATAAAATGAACTTGGAAAATAAAATGTTTTTGGAATTTTAGATTTAATAAACGAAAATAAAAGTTTACTAAACGAAGAAAGAAAAATAAAAGACTTGAAAACATTAGACGCTAGTAAGGTTTTAATCTAGAAATGAAAAGACATAGAACTTAAATAAGAAAACGTTACTAAAAAGATTTTAAGAAAATTCGACAGAGTTTCGTTTATGTTTAAGAAAAATAAAGACCTCACTCGATAAGACGATGAGGTGAAGAGAAGCCTAACTCGGCTTATAAAAGAAATAGATAAAAGTCGACACAAAATGAAACTTAAACTTACTAAATATAAAAACTCATACTCGCTACAACAACACCATACTCGCAACAATTATCAATAGAAAATCCTTACTCGCAATATCAATTCATACTCGCAAAAAAACATTTAGATACTCGCTAAAATTATGATACTCGCAAACAACTATAGTTTCATACTCGCAAAAGTAAATTTTAGCCAAGATGATACTCGCTAAGATATTTGCTTACTCGCAAGAACTTTTTGAAAATGATACTCGCTAAAGGTTCTAGGTCATACTCGCTAAACCCTAAACTTATACTCGCAAAACATAAGAAATTTAGGCTGGACGATTTTAAACTTGAAACAAATGATTAGAACTAAGAAAGACTTATAAAAAATTTAATAACAAAACTATTTTTAACCACAAATAAGCTTGTGTAAAAGCTAACGACTCAAACAAAACCCTAACCCATTATTTTTTTAAGCTATACGAATAGAAACATGCAAAGTTGGCGAAAAATTTGTAAAAGCTTTTTATGAAAGATGTAGATAAATGTAAACAAAGATTAAGAATAACTCAAAGCTTGTAAAGATTAAAGAGAAAGATTAAGATGAAGACAATAAGATAGAGAAAAGCATTAAGACATGAAACATAAACTTGCATTAAAAATAAAACCTTACACTTAATAAAAACTAAAAACAAAAACTAGAACCTACTAAATCCTACTACCTACTAGCTTCAAAATGAAGCCACCCATGGGGTATTTATCATGCTAGGGGGAGTTCAATTTTGCCTTCGTGTACATTTTGCCCCCTAGACTTTTACATCTCATGAAAACAACACATAAACTACATTACAAGACTACTAAACGTCTTAAATTCTAAATATAACGACTTGTAACTTTGAGGTTTCGTGTTGACGTGTTCTCTAAAAGTCTTCAAAGATGTAAAAGTGATCACTTGCTCGAATTTGGGAAGCTTATCGTGATAATTATCTTTGAACTTCGATTAAGTGTCTCTTTTATTTTCTTGAGCTTCTAAGGAATAATTTCGTCATCACGGGCTTTTCTTAAGCAAATTTCATCTTCAGCTTCACTTTTAGACTCTTTTCCACATCTCGTGCTCGTTCTAGGCTTTTTGGTTGATTTTGATGTTGTTTTTGTAATATCCTTTCCTGCACAGTCACAAACACAAAAACACGATATCTTTGGCGTTTAACGTTAGTTTTTGGTCTTTTTAGCACTTAATCTATGGTCAAAAGTATGTGTAAAATAGCACATACCAGAGTACATCGATCTCCTCTACAGAGGCTGAATACATTGCCATGTCATCCTGCTGTGCTCAAATCTTATGGATGATATCACAATTGTCTGACTATGGCTTTGTTTACAACAACGTTCCGATGTACTGTGACAACAAAAGTGCAATCGCTCTTTGCTGCAACAATGTCCAGCACTCCAGATCAAAGCACATTGATATTCGACATCACTTCATCAGGGAACAAGTGGAAAGGGGGATTGTGGAACTTTACTTCGTGAGGACAGAGTTTCAGCTGGCAGATATCTTCGCTAAGGAGCTACCAAGAGAACGCTTTCAATTCATTCTGTAAAACCCAAAATTCTGAAAACTTGCAAAATTACCAAAATACCCTTGAAATTTAAATTTTGCATAATTATTTAATTAAAATACCAAATAAATCCCAAACACTTGGAATTTAGTACCAAATGATTAATATCAAGTTTTTTGGAACATATGAAATATTTAGAACTTAGATAAAATATTGTACACGCCTAAAAACAATTCTACAAGTCCAAAATGTTTTAATTATTTGTACATAACTTTTAATTGAAGGATAATATCAAACTAAATATGGGAAGTATTATTTCTGATTTTTGTTCAACTACTTAGCCCAAAATCTCGGCCAAAACCCACCCATAACTCCCATATATTTTATTTAATCTATTTCTCTTTTTAAACACTCTTAAAAAACCCAAAAATCCTCCAAAAATGATGCCGGCGACACAAAGGCTCCCCAAGGCACAAACCATTTTTCATGGACGTGTTTTGGCTCATAGGAGGAGGTAAAAATATTGGATAGGTCGTGGACTGATCGCGGGAGGCTTTGGAAATTCTTTTGTGTCGTATTTTTCACCCGAGAAGAAGAAAATCACATATCCTTATTCTCTTCGATTCAAAGCTTCCTGGTATTTTTGTAGCATCCTTTATACTCCATATTATCTTTATAAAATGATGAAAATGATCCATGCATGATACTATAAACTATACGAATTAAAATCAAACAAAACCCTAAAAACGTGCAAAATGATTTCTGGCTTCATGCGAATTTTCTGAGGCTCATGGATATTTTTGTGACATGTTATAATGATCATAGAACATTAATAAAATGTATCATAAATGATTCGAAGCTTATATAAATTGTTTGGGATTGTTTTGTTTTCTATCGATCGTACAAAATGAAATAGGGTGCGAATGGTTTAGGGTTAGGGTTTGGGTGATGATTTTTGATTAATAAATGTTGTAATGATTAGAAATTAATGGTTTAATGATGGGGGAAAATTAGGGTTTGTGTTTAGGGGATTTTATTAAAACCGATTGTAATTAAAAAAATTAGAGGGTTTGTTTTGCAATTTTATAAACTGAAGGGTTCTATTTATAAATTTGTATTAGACCAGGTTTGATGCTTAAAAATTGTTAAATTGGATAAATGTGCTAATTTGGTAATTAAATGGATTAATTATAAAATTATACATAATTAATATATAGAAATTGAAATTAAATTAAATTAGAGGGACCAGTTGTGTAAATTCTGGAAACTTGAAAGCTATTCTATACTTAAAGTGTATTAAAGGGTAAAAGAAGCAAGTATGGTGATTTATAAGGTTTACTTGTAATTTCTAGAAATTATAAGATATAATTTGTAATTATTTAAATATAAGGGTTAAAAGTGTAATTCTTGGAAACTGGAAGGTGATTCGTTTATGAATTAAAGTAAAGGGTAAAATGTGTAAATTCTGATAATTAAGGGTTATTTGTGCTAATATGGAATTATCATGGATGTTTTTGTAATTTAAATAGTTTAAGGGCTAAATTTGTAAATAATAGAATTTAAGGGTTTAAAGTGCAATATTTGTAAACTTGAAGGTTTGGTAGTATTAACTTCTGTATAAATTGTGTAAAATATGAAAACTTATGATAATTACATAATAGACCCTTAACTATGGCACTTTTACAATTGAAACCCTAAATTTTTGAAAGTTAGTTATTTAAACCCTAAACTTACTATGACTTGCTAAAATGAACCCTAAATTCCATAATAATGTTTAACAGATGATTTAACTTGTATTCTGATATTTAATCTTTCTGATTATGCAAACCTGCTAATTCTGGAAGCTTACTAAATAAGGAAACTTTCTAAATATGGAAACTTACAAATTTTGGAAACCTGCTAAAGATAGAAAGTTACTTAAAATATGTGAACTTACTTAAAGAGGAAAGTTACTTAATATGGAAAGATTACCAAATCTGGAAAGTTACTAAAAATAGAAATCTGCTAAATATGGAAAGTTTCAAAAATGGGAAGATAACCTAAAAAGGAGTATTATGATTTGAAATGAATTATTGAATAATTCTCGACTCCTAATTCGTCTAGGTTCTGTGAAGGAGGAGTGGTCCCTATTCCGGTTTGATCTTTCTTGTGTCTGCCTTGTCATCGGTTAAGGTACAGATATTCTGACCTTTTCAGTAAAGGTTTCTCATGATTCTTCCTTTCCTATCTTTGACTGCTTGTTTGACTATGCTATGTTGCTCTGAGCCTTCTTTTGATGGCTTTCCTATATTGATCTATTATATATACTATATTGAACCCTGCTATGTTTCCCTTACTTTATGAACCTTTGATATGACTTGATTTGAGCTTGATTTTGAACCCTTGACATATGAACCCTTGCTATGCTTACATTGAAATTTGATATGACCCACTTGATCTGATCCTTGTCATGAACCCTATGTTATAATTAGTTGATTTGAACCTTGACTTGAACTCCGTTATGAATCTTGATATGATTTCTTGACTTTGATTCACTATTTTGACATGACCTCTTTGTACCTCTGCTATGATTCCCTGCTATTGATATTCTCATTTATGATCTAATTGATATTCGTTCATTATGATCCTAATGATATGACACTTGATGTAGTTCGCTCATTACCTTTGTGACCTTAGTCCTTGAACCCTTGAAACTTGGAAAGTGCTTTTAATATTATAATTGGATGTGAAAACCTTTAGTAATTATTTTATGAAAACGTTTTGAGAAAAGCCTATTTTAAAATGATGCTTATGAGCACTATGTAACACCACATTTATATGGAATTTTATTAACTTTCATGATAACTACTTTTAAAGACTATCTTTATGAAAACCGTCATTAAAGATCACTTTTATGGAAGCCACTATTAAAATATTTCTTTAAATGAAGAATTGATATAAACTTTCGAATTGAACCTTTGCTATGAACCTTTGAACTATTTAAAGTGTGAACCCTTGATTTTGAACCTTTGATATCCTGATGACTTAGACATTTGCCTAATTTTGACTTTGCCTTCTCATGACTATGATCGGTTTCCCTACCACTGTTATGATTTCTGACCTTGATACATCTGACATCTTTGGTTCATTGATATTATGTTTGCCTGAAAAATTCTTTTTGAAAACATAACTTGGTAAAATGAGATAAAACGATTTGAACTAATTTCTGAAAATATGACAACATGTCAGTTTCTAAATGGAGGTTTAAATAACTTTTGCTAAAAATGTTTTTAAGGAAATACTGTTATGATAACCATGTTTTAAAATGAAATGCTAAGTTTTTCAAGTCAGTTCTTATAATACTTTCACATTTGTAAACCTTAGACCATTGATACGAACCTTTGCTTGTTTAGGATTCCCTATGCCACTGCTATGATACCCATTTATTATTTGAATCTGTATTTTATGGACATCTGATATGAACCTTTGAAATAACTTTGACCTATTCAGTATTAATACCTGGGCTATCACTAGGCATGGGGGTTCCATGTCCATAGCATTGATGCACCGATGTTATGACTCCTGTGTGGTCGAGTGACTTTCCACACCGTCCCCTTTCTGTTATATGTATGCGCACTTTATTTACTTATTATGGCCAACTGATTTCTGTGGGGGCGTATGGATGCATCCTAGATTTGTTATCTGTTATATGTTATTGTTATCTGTTATCTGGTGAATGTGGTTGTGTGTGCAATACACGTCCTTCACAACCCATTGAGGTAACCCCTCTGATTTACATTTGACATTCTGAGGTCTCCCATCTGGATTTCATATGAGACCATTTATGTTATGACCTGTTCTGTTTCTGGGCACGGGATTGAGATACTGAATAGACCTTTATGTAGACCTTTACCTTTTACCTTTACCTTTACCCTTACATTTACCTTTACTCTTATTTTTACATTACTTCCATATTATATCTTGTGACACTTAGCCATTGCAACATATTCTATTCTCGTTTTGGTTTCCATATTCTTGATTTCTTTCTCAGCAGGTTCGTTTGGACTTATGTCGTTTCCACCTTTGTTTTTCCTTTCTGATATTAGTTTTCGTTTGTTTATATCTGTTCACTGAGCTTTCGTAGCTCAGCCGCATTTCTTTTCCTGCGGCAGGTTTTAGTAGGAAGCTGGGTTATGAGTGGGAATACTTTGGACTTAGAAGACTGCACCTTGATAGCTTTTGGATTAGAGATGACTAGAAAAGTTCTATTTTACTAGTATTAGTATTGGTTATTCCTTTCTTTTGTAACCTGGTATTTCAGATTATTCCTTTGTAACCTTTGAAATTCTTTTGTATTACTTATGTTGTATGTTTGTATACGCTTTGATATGACATCATAATGTAGTGCTTCTACCCTTATCGGGTTGGGGTGTTACACATTCTCCCGCGTCTTGGTATGAAGAGTCTCACTCCAGAATCACTCAAACGTCTTCAGGAAGAGAATGAGGAGTAATGGATACGCTTCACATATCCTTGTATATAGCTTTTTTAAAAACCAAAAAGAAAATACAAAAATATAAAACCTAGAAAAACCATAAAAATCTGAAAAACACAAAAATACTAAAAATAGTTGTTCTAGGCATGTCTTCTGTTTATCGATAACATTTAAGGTTCTAGAAATGTCATTCAACAATGGCACGGAACTTTAAATAAAGCTCGAGCAAAAGTTTAAAATGAATAAGTAAAACATGTCAAGATGGCTTCCTATTACTTCAGATAGCAACCTGATTTTTCATAATGGGGAAAACACATCGTCAAAAAAAAGACGGTTGTTCCTCGTACTGGGTGAAGTTCACCCGGGCATGGATTACTTTATATCCATGTTTCCTCGAAATAATGTACGTTTCAGTGCATCATTTCTTGTAAAAGAAGAGAAGTCTTCTTTCATCCCAAAATCTCTCTCATCTATGATTCTTCAAGAGAGTTTTTGTGGTTTATAAGGTGGCTATTGGACTTAAATTTTCACAAATACCTTGTCGCTCAACTTAATGACTACAGCTCTTTAAATAGAAAACGGGTCATTAATTGAGGGGAAGCGTATTTGCTCAAAATTTATGCACCTTTCTAAACTTTGTGCACCAGCAGCAGTGAATAAGTGTCTCATTATCAGTACATGTTAAAATCTGACCACATTTTCTCCCATATTTATAAATTCATTTAATTCAATTGGGATCACAAAATCTCAAATGATTTGAAATTTTTTGATCGGGGGAGAGAATCTGATTTAAATATGAAATCTGATATAAAATGTGATGCTTTTGGACTAAAATGTACGCTCTCCCGTATGTGCTAAATTTTTTTGATTTGTTTAAATTGAACCAATGCACATATTGAGGGGGAGCAAAATGGTTTGTGGTGAATAAAAAGATTTGGCATCTCATGTGAGCGTGACTCAGAATTGACTCATGAATTGACGAAACACAAACGTTTGAATTCGAAAGGATTTATCCAAGTAGAAAGTACCGTTTCAAGAAGATCTTATTAGATGAATATTTTGACGGGTCTAACTTCCTTTTTAAGGAATGTTAACAACTTCAAGTTAGTTATTAGGCCTAGTTATCACCTAAAAGCTGATAATGGATCCCTTTAACTAAACAACATAAACGTGTCCCTAGGTATTTGTCTATTAAGAGTGGATCAATTCAAAAGTGTAACTCACCCCGACATGTGCAAATTTCTATCTAAAACCTATGAGCACATGTTAAGGGGGAGCATTTGAAAATTATAAAACTCTCAAAGTGTTAGCAAAATGTGTTTCTTAATCATAAACACTTTGAGAGAGTTTTTCAATGAGTTGGTCAAACGGCAACATAGGATAGTCATGAAGTTATAAGGTGGCTAAGGTTAGGAAAACCGTCCTATGA
>LBNU01024710.1:56288-78671 GCA_014162995.1 Artemisia annua | reverse complement strand
TGTAAATCTATATATAGTTTTGGATTTTTCATTCATTAGTGTGCAACTTTGGAGACATAAACCCTAGTCCGAATTTTATAGCTTTTTTAGGGTTTCAAACCCTCTTTTCTTCCATGTTCAATTGAAGATAAGTTTTCCTTTAATCATTCAATATGTCTATGTGTTGTTTGATTAATTGTTTATCTTTTCTTTACATTAACATGCTAGCTTAGATTAATTAGTGTTTGCTTAGATCTAATGAAACCTAGTTATTAATTGTTGGTGAGTTGTTTATTGTTTGGTTGATTGACTCGCGTTAGGCTTAAGAAAACTAGCTAACCTCCTTTGTGTAACAAGCTTGAACGTCTTAAGAAACATAATCGGATGTGCACTACGGTTTTATTGGTTGTATTTAATGCATGAGTAGATGTTGATGATTCTATGATAGGATACTAAACGTGTCGTCATAAGAGGAAATAGATATTCATAGAGTTGGGGAAGGACGTGCACGCCCCCACAACTGGTATTAAGGAATATAACCCTTCAACTAAACAATTGTGACATTCAACAAATCAACAAGAGATAACTAGCGAGTAATGAAATCTAAATAAACACATTTGTCTCATATAAGAAGTCCACCACTTTACTTTCTTGTTATTTTATTTTATTGTTTTTAGTATAATTAGTAGCTTTGGGTTAGTTGACTAGCAATTAATTCCGCCCACTCTTCTAAAAACCGAGATCTTTACTTGCTTTTATAAAACCTAAAAATACAAAAAGAATCATCCATCACCCTTAGACCTAGTTGACTTACACTTCAAATCCTAACGTTACTATTGTCCTAAAGAACGATCAATCCCCCGGACATACTTATACTACACTACAACGATCAGGTACACTGCCTGGAGGATTGCAAGCTTCTCAAGATCCCTTGAGAAGTAAAACCTTTGTGAGGCCGCAATCCTCGCATCGGAAGCCATTTTGGTAAACGAGTGCTTATCGCACGAATGAAAATATCACCTTCAGATAAATGTTTTCCGTTAAAGATTGTAAGGAAGTAGTTCCCCGTGTTTGTCTCTTTTGCAATGACTATCAACAAAAGTCAGGGACAATCACTTGGGCAAGTCGGTTTGTATTTGCCACGACCTATTTTTACACATGGCCAACTATATGTAGTCGTATCCCGAGTTAGGAGCAAAAAAGGATTGAAGATGGTTATTCTCGATGAAGAAGGAAATCTCACTAATACCACCACCAACGTGGTCTACAAAGAAGTGCTACACAATTTATGATTGCATCTACATGTACATGTATATCACATTGGTATAATAAAGGATTGAAGATGTTTATTTTTTTCTTTATGAAGCTATTTGACTATTGTGTTTCATATAGTGCATGTTTGATGCTTACCAATTGCAACCCTTTACATTTTTTTTTAATCCATATGTGTTTCAATCTAACTAACACTTTGTAATACGCAGTGTAATTTACTACCTACTTCGACGTTCCTTTAAATACCCGTGAATTTCACGGGTCTTTTAGCTAGTTATGCATATAGCAAACATAATGTTCATCATCCCCATTCTATTTAATTAATTTGTACTCACTCAGTCACTATGTGAATATATCTTACTTAGCTTCGTGGGTGAATTATTATAAGAAAATCCAAGTGGACCAAGCTTCTACTAATGACCATATAGAATCAGAATACTAGATGAGCAAGTTCAACTTAAATAGTATATTTCAAAGTAAGTGATATAACTTTTACTAAAAATACATACACGTAATATATAAGGGGTTACTTTCTTATAAACAGTATATTTCAGAAAACTAGATAGTTTTTTTTTTATATTCATTTTAGCTTCCAATTTAAGAATGACGATGTGTAAATCTTTAGATGCTTATAGGTGTCAAGTACCCTCCTAAATCATCATTAGGGTCTTATTGGTCTTTTTGTAATACTTTGGACCATTTTTTTTTTTAAATCAAAATCGTAAGATTGGATTGGTATCATAAGATCAAGATCGTTTCAAGCCTCATATTTTGAGCTCGAGCTCGGCTCGTGAAAATTTTCGAAAGCTCAAGCTCAGCTCGAGCTCGACTAACTTATATAATGTGTTGAATGAAATAAAGCTCGAAAGCTCGTTAATCACACGGGAATCGAGCTTGTTTATTTTTGAAGCTCATTTATACATGGTTATGTGTGTGTGTGTGTGTGTGTTTATATATATATATATATATATATATATATATATATATATATATATATATATATATATATATATATATATATATATATATATATATATATATATGTGTGTGTGTGTGTGTGTGTGTGTGTGTGTATAGGGTAGGGTTATAATAAAAAGTCTATATATATATATATATATATATATATATATATATATATATATATATATATAGGGTGGGGTTATTATAAAAAGTGTGTTATAATAAAAAGGGTAGGAAGGAATCTCAACCATTGGATCAGATTTGGCAAGATCAAAAAGGGCGGTGGCAACTTTGTAAATACTCGAAACATAAAGGGCAATTGTATAACATTGTGTTATACAAACATAACCTCACAACGATAAAACGGTACCGTTTCACATTCGTTTCATTTTTCCCAAAAAAATTTACACACTTTCTCTCTCTACAAACTGACACAGATCTACTTCATCACATGCCCTTCAAATTTCATTCCTAAAACCGAATCACCATTCGATAACTCATCAACGATGCAACCTACTTCATCAATGATGGTTACTGCATCGATTTGTTAAGGTTTGAATCACCAATCAAAAACCTTACTCCATCAACGATGGTGAAGACGAACATACCAAATCTTACAAGGCCTTGTAAGTTGATATACGATCTCTAATTTCATTACTGCATCAATTTATTAATTTCTTTTTACTAAATAGTGTTTTTTGTATGTTTATGTTCAGAGTTTGATTCAAAGTTACATCATGTTTTCTTCTAGATCTGGAACAAAATGTACACAAAAATAGATACAAAACGTATTTAGGAAAGATGCATACAAGGTGTTTGAAAAAATGTCTCAACTACACTTATAACTGCGATGCACTAAATTTACATTGTGATGCGGTTTGAATGCTGATGCAGTTATATTTCATATTATTATGCAGTAGGTTTTTATTTTAACTGTGATGCAGTAGGTTATTTTTGGCTGTATGTTTGGTTATTTGTGCGATGCACTTGAATTTGAACTATGATGCAACAGGTGTTCAGTCTTCATGTATAAGGATGTATTAGGTTAAGCATAGGTTGTGCTATGTGCGTAAATATGTTTTTATGTTTGGTTGTTTGTGTGATGCACTTGAATATGAACTGTGGTGCAGTAGGTGATCAACCTTCTCGTATAAGTATGAATTAGGTTAAGCATAAGTTGCGTTATGTGTGTAAATGTGTTTGTATGCTTGGTTGTTTATGCGATGCACTTAACTTTGAACCGTGATGCTCTACGTATTCAATCGTCTCGTATAAGCATGACTTAGGCTAAGCATAGGTTGTGTTACGTGAGTAAATGTGTTTGTATGTTTGGTTGTTTGTCTGATGCACTTGAATTTGAACTGTGATGCAGTAAGTGTCTAGCTGTCACGTATAAGTATGAATTAGGTTAAGAATAGGTTGTGTTACAGGCGTATATGTATTTGTATGTTTGATTGTTTGTACGATGCACTTGAGTTTGAACTGTGATGCAATAGATGTTCAATTGTCGTGTATAAGCATGAATTAAGTTAAGTGTAGGTTGCGTTATGTACGTAAATATGTTTGTATGTTTGATTGTTTGTCTGATGCACTTGAATTTGAACTGTGATGCAGTAAGTGTTTAGTCTCCGCATTCAAGTATTAGTTAGGTTAAGCGTAGGTTACGTTACGTGCGTAAATGTGTTTCTATGTTTAGTTGTTTGTCCGATGCACTTGAATTTGAAGATAGATTCACAATGAAGATACTTTATTCTACTTCATGACAATTTATTTGTTACTGCATAACAGTTTAGTTTCTACTGCATCACCTATTAATTTTCTACTGCATCACAGTTTATGTTTATCACAATGTAAAGTGATATTGTTTTTAGGAGAAAAGGCATGGAAGTGGAGAGGGTAATTTTCAAAAGCCATTATCCTGGAGTTGAAGTAGCTCCTTCTATATTCTACATATAGAGCATTATACTAAACCATGAAGAGCAATACAGAGACAAGCTTTCAGTTGGTGTTAATGTATATTGTCAAAAAGGACAAATCAAGATGTCGCGTGCCAAGTACTTAGCAACGATGATTCTGATCAGTATTGATGAGAAAAAGGCAAAGTTATTAAAAGAAGCAGATGCATACGTGAGGCAGCAACCAAAGAGGTCCAAACTTGTAACATACGATAAATCCAGACACAATGAAGAGTTGTTTAAAAAGATTACTTAACACATAGTGAAGCTCACCAAATGATTAGTGTGGAGATTATTGAACAACTTTAGTTATAATCTTTTGGATGTTTAATATATTTTGTAATACTTTTGATTAGTAATTGTTTAATACTAAGTTTACTTTACTATTTATTGATCATTGTTTGTTTAGTACTAAGTTCTTTTGATTACTGTGGATTACTGAATGATTACATATACTATTATAAATTGCGATGCATTAAATTATAAATTGCAATGCACTGATTTTGAATTATACCTAGTGCATCAAAGTGTATAAACCTGATGCATTACAATGTGTAAAATCATTTAGATATAAGAAAGTTTTAAATTATAACAACCGAATCAAACTATTAACAGTAATGCACTAACACAAACACTGTGATGCGCTATAAATGAGATTATGCTGCACTAATAACAAATACTTGTAATGCAGTAACGCAAACACTGTGATGCATTGGAAATAACACTGTGTTGCACTAATATATAACAGTGATGCAGTAAACAAACATCGTGATGCACTGAGAATAACACTTTGATACAGTAACATATAACAGTAATGATGTTGCATTGATGATCAGTATGCAATACTATTAGTTACAACTAAATCAATGCTATGGAAGGAATGTTAGCAATTGATGTTATGTACAGAAGGTCTCAACACCGTACTTATCGGTAAAAAAAAATACAAAATTTATAAAAAAAAATATCCATAGAAAGTTCATTTGCCGGTAGATTCTCTCAGCCCAGCTCTTTTTGTCCGATCTTGTTGCTTGGGTTTCTTAGATGTTGGAAATGTCTTATAAGTCCACACAATATCCCATATGCGTTTTTTAAATTTGTCCTATTACAGATTGCAAGCCCAACCTGTAAAAACATAGCATTGTGAGTATAAAAATCAAACTTGTAAAATTTACACACATAAAACAACATATGTTTAGTCTATTTCATCCTTATATGCGATAATTGAAAACCTTCTGCATCTCATTTGAAATTCCAGTGTATCCCACATGCAACCAAGCATACAAATCACATTTAAGCGCACAAAACAAACAATGCCTAGCCTATTTCATCCTTACACGCACAAACTGAACATCAACTTTATTTTCCAGTGCATTGCATATACAACCAAGTAGACAAACATATTTACACACATAATGCAACATATGCTTAGCCTATTTCAACCTTACACGCGACAACTCAATACCTACTACATCAACATTTTATAAAAGCGGTGTCATAGTGTAAAATTAACAATTGATGCATCACAGTGTAAAATTAGTGCATCAAAATGTAAAATTAGTGAATCATAGTTATAAAAATGACCAAAACAGTTAAAGATTAAAAGCTGACGCATTACAGTATAAACTTAATGCATCAATATGTTATATCAAGCACATCATAACTAAAGCTAACAAAAACACCATGTGACAGACAAAAACTAAACTATGCATAACCTAATGGAGCCTTATTTCCCTACTGCATCATTTTTTTAACCAATTTCATCACTATGTTATATCAAGCACATCCGAATTAAAATTAGCAAAACACTAAAGGACAGAAAATCATATTCTTATATCTAGTTCATGAAACCTAAAAAATCATTGTTGTGATTTACAAACTCAAAATCAAAAAACCTTTGTACTACTGCATTATAATGTAAACTTATGCATCAGATGTATAAAACCTCATTGACACATTTTATCATACATCTTGTGTGCACCTTTACTAAACACGTTTGTATTTTTTTTTTTCAGATTTAACACTTTATATATAACAGCACAAAAAAATGTTACATATACCAGTGCATCACACTTTTAGCAACAAGTTTATCACAAGGTGTATGAACAAATGATGCATCACAATACGAAACTAGTGCATCACAGTACGGAACTAGTGCATCACAGTTATAGATAATCATGAAGACATTTTATCAAACACCTGGTATGCACGTTCCATATACACATATTTCATCTAGTTTTTCCTCTCAAATTCGTTTCAGATCTAGTGAAAAACTTGATATCCTCTAAATCTAAATCCTAAAATTGTTGAACTCGTAAATTAAAATAAAAAAAATTAAAAAAAGACATAATAAAAAAAACAAAAAATTAAGATCTTACTATCATTATTCTTTGATGTTGAACTAGTTGTTGATGATGGAGACTAATTACTAGTTGATGATGAACACAAGTTATTCGTTGATGAAAAACAATCAGTCAACATCTCAAAAATCATGGTGGAGGAGATGGTGGAGATCACGGTGGAGGAGAAGGTTACTGGTGGAGAAGAAGGTACCGGTGGAGAAGAAGGTTACCGTTGGAGAAGAAGCTACCGGGTGGAGAAGAAGGATACGGTACTTGTGTGTGTGTTTGTGACAGTTCCTGGAAGAAAATGTGAGAAAGAATAGAGAAAAAAACTTTATATATCTTATTTTGAAATGACGATAATGCCCCTGCCACTTATAAAAAAAGAATGGGTGGGGAGGAGACACGTGGCGCGATCTAGTGGCTTCCTACACTTTTTATTATAACACCCTTTTTATTTTAACCCAAACCTATATATATATATATATATATATATATATATATATATATATATATATATATATATATATATATATATATATATATATATATATATATATATAGCACACATCACACACACTACATAGGGAAGGGATCAGGTGCGGATTAAGCTTTTAAGTAGGGATGGTGGCGGAATAATATCACAGTACATTAAAAAAAAATAATTAAAAAAGTATGATTTGTAACATTTTGGTAGGCTAATTTACAAAGGTTTAAATAATCTTTTACGTAATAATAGTTTAAAGGTAATTCTTTTAATTGAACCACGTCGAATCAAGTGAAAAAAAAAGAGTATTCAAAGATAAAGTCAAAATCATGTATATTGTAGTGATTTTCTTTATTAACAAGGGGAAAGGAAACTGTAACTACCCCAATTTCATGATACAGCAGCGAAATCAAACTGGTGTTACTTCATGGCAGCAACAGTTATGACAATAAAAACGAATCTAATGAAGTCTTTAAAGATTTATCATTCACGATTATATAAATATCAGAGTTTAACAAAATGAGGTCCAAAACTAGTAGTTTCAGCCGGTTCACAAAATATAATTAAATGTGTTTCGAATGATAATAAAATTTATACCTTCTGAGTATCCTTGCCCTGCTCCGTGCCCCCGCCTCGTTCATTATGGACCTGAGATAAACATGCCTAAAAATGTCAACACAAAGGTTGGTGAGTTCATAAGTTTGGGAAAAGTTGTGGAAATCTTCGTAAAATATGTGAACAAGTATAGGTAAAATACTAAATGTAGTTCCTTAAAACTTTCGAGTGTAATGACTATGTACTAAATACAATATTCACATTAGTGTTTCCTCTGCTACGTCGTAATTTGGACGCAAGTCCTGTTTGTCTCGTATTGGCCCAGTCCTGTTTCCTTCGTTTGCTTGCTCTAAACTGAGTCTACCTAAAATGTGTTGCATTAACCCCAATACATCTAACCATATATTCTTACTCACTAAAGCATAGTGCTTAATGGTCCAAAGATATAGAAACTCTAAGTATGGCAATAATGTTACTAGGCCATAAATAAACATTTAGTTCAGATACAACACATAGTTGGCAAATAATCGAAATTGAAATTAAGTAGTTGAGGCCATGTATCTCCAAAAAAGAGGTTTATAATACCAAGTATAAAAACGGGGCTATGACTCACCGTGAGTTGGATGATGTTTAACTGCTTACAAATTGGATGGATAGTCGGGAACCCTCTACGTGGCAACTAAAATAGAATGTTGGGGCGACTTAGGTTGGAGCAATGTCTAAGGAAACAATAAACTTGCCTATATAGTGTCCTTATATTGGATCATGATGTAAAACTTGTAGGTTTGTGTATGTCGTTTCATAGAAATGGTTCCATAAAATGTTTGTAGTTATCTCGCAACTAGACCGTCGGGCCATCAATAATTCCAGGGTCAAGCAGTAAACCGTTGAGGAGCTAGGAACACTTTAAATCGTAAATCCAGCAACCTGCGTCCCGATTGTTACGTCAAATGAACCCTCACATGAAGATCCCTGATGTATTACTTTGATAGAAAATATATGGCTTTGTCCGTTAAAAGTAGCATTTCCGTGAAAATAGAAACTAAGAAGTTATTTTTAATGAAGGATTGTTTATGCGTTTATAAGTTTATTAAGTCTAGTATGGATGTGAACCATTACTTGTAAAATCTCCATGGTTAATCGATGGAGTAGATCCAATATTGTTTTGGGAATGTTTTGTTAACTCTTAATGCTTTAGTTAATGGTTTCGGCCTTTAGAAAGCCCTTGAGGTCTTAGCCGTGGCCTTGCGTGGCTTTGGTCTTGCTATAATGTCCTTGAGATCTCAGCTTTCACCTTAGCCGTGCTGTGATCTTGGCCTAAAGGCCTTTAGGCCGTTGGTTTAACCTTAGCCCGTGTCAAGGATGCATAGGCCGTTTATATACATATAGGCGGGGTTGTTTAGAATTTTGAAGAAAAATATCATTCGTTATGCGTTTTCTCTCTGGGGCTCGTGCACCTGTGTTTTTGAATAAACGTCGTTCCGGACAACCTTCGTGTTTTAAACTTTTTGATGAACGGAGCAGAAATGCCGCGCGTTTGCGTGTTTCAGTTTCCTGTCACAGAAACTTGACCAGGCTTCCGACAACATTTTTGATTATTTCATTGCCGCAATCTTTTGACTCCGGGTGTAATCGTTTTAGGGGATTCAAATTGATATGTTTCCTTGTAAAATCCTNATATATATATATATATATATATATAGGGAGGCGTTATTGTGGTGAACACTTTTAAAATAGATAAAATAGGCACACTTGTGGACCGTCGGATCAAGCACCATAAATAAGATTAGAAATTAAATAGATGAGTGGCACAATTGTAATTAGATGGAACACAAATGGCCTTAGTAAATCTTGTACCATTAAAATTAACTAATACGTAATAAATGTTATACAATTAAAGGAGGTATCAAGATTCTTAGCCAATTAAATTTCATATCCCATATTCAACGTTTTGCTTTGTTTTGTTTTTATTTTTCTTTTTATTTTTATTATTATTTTTATACAATTTTGGTGACACAAAAAATAGTCATAATAATTAGTGTGTCATAATAATTAATGTTCAAAAATTTTGTAGTGTGTCACTACAAATGCATTAATGTTTCACTACAAACTAGTGTGTCATTATAAATATATCGTAAAACTTAATGTGTAGCTCTATATATATCAAAAAAATTAAGTGATAAACATAATGTGTCGGTACAATGAGCAAAAATTTTGTAGTGTGTCACTACAAATATATTAAAAATTTGAGATGTGATACATGGACATAATAAATAAGCCTAACCGTGGACCTATCGCATTAATAACTTGTACATTTGATAAATGTACAAGTTATTAATGCGGTAGGTCCACGGTTAGGCCTATTTATTAGGCCCATCTATCAATTTCGTAAAAATTTAGCGTGTCATTACAAACTAGCGTGTCATTATAAATATGTCGTAAAATTTAAAGTTTCACTCCATATCTATCAAAAAAAATAAAATAACAACAATTCATTAATACACAAATCAAAATCCTAAATACAAAAAAAGCAACTGAAACATTACAAGAGTAAATACGTAAAATTAGTAGATACCGAACATCCCAAAACTGAGAAACTAAGTCCAATCATCTCACCCCAAAACAGTCAAACGCACATAACCACAAGACTAAAAAGTAAAGATACACAATCAAAAAAATAAAAAAATAAAAAAATAAAAAAAAAAGGAATGACAAACTTCGAAATTCTGAAAAAAATAAATAAAGTAATAAAAAAAATAAAAATCTAGAAACCAAGTAAAGAATCGGCAACCTCGTCGGAGAATGAGACACTGATATTATAACTATGAATATTGACACACCTAATTAACCAACTAATACACAATGAAATATTATTTAATACACATAGATTCATAAATCAAGAACAACAATATGTACACAAACTCATCTATGAAAACCAATGATTCTCAGTTACTATTTTTGGGTTGTTAGTAATTGTCACATGCAAGTTATACACATGCGTTAACCCCTTACCCAATTTGGATAGAATTGTGAGAATTATTATTAGGAGAAGAACATTTCATGTACCCAACTACATATTCAAAAGAGACATGTTTCTTTAACGTTGTAAAGCTCTCTATTTGATCACAAGAACTTACATCTATTGAAATGTGTGGTCTAAAACTTAGTACGACATTGTGGTTGGTTGCTACCATTGCATGTTGTCATGCACACATCTCGTTTCCTTTTTAGTATTTACATACATGCTGGCCAAAAAAACTTAAACTTAAAGTGCACCGATCGAGATATCATGACTAGGTCACCTCATCGACAACCAACCTAATGAGTAGCGACAAGCAACCAGAACCCTTTTTTTCTACAAGAAGTACCGAGCTTGACTTAAACTTCCAAAGTGTCCCTTCTCGATATCAATCCTCCGCATATGCACAATCAGTACACATATACATCTAAAAGTTAGCCAACTAATACACAATAAATTACACACGTCTTTGATGGATCACTTTTTACAAAATTACCAGTACACAATAAATTGCACAATCAGTACACATCACTCAATATTTTGATGATACACACATTCAAAGTGACTAATCCATCAACTGTCATTATCCCCAAAAGAAATTTTAGTGACTAATACACATGGCAACCGTGATACACATACCCATGACGATGGTGGTTGTTGTTGAGGTACAAGACGGCGGCATCAGATATTTGGATGGATCGATTCAGATCTAATGTCGACAAATAGTAGGGCAGCGGTTGTTCGAGTTGAGATACACACTGGTTTCGTTAAACATTAGGCGCCGCCATAAATACTTAGATCAGACCTTGCCGACATTAAATCTAAAAAAGAAATGCTTTTGTGGTTGTTGATGCTAAAGAACAGGCGGTAGATACTCGCAAGAAAGATGTGGCGGTTGGTTACATGGAGAAGCGGCGGTTGGTTAAACGATAATTGATGGTGGCATAAGGTTATTGTGAATATGGCAGATCTACATATTTTTATTTAAACGGAAAGAGAGTTTTTGTTTTGATATGATGAGAATGGGAGACGGCAACTAGGGTGTGAGGATATAGAGAAATATAAGGAAACATAAATTACCAGGAATTGTAAAGCAAGTATCATGTGATTAAGAAACATTACCGGACTGGCTGGGAGATAATTGAGATACTTTTTTTGTTTATGAAAGAGAGAAAAGTGGTGAGCGTTATGTTAAATAACAGGTTGACATAATGATAGGGTGGGACGGTGGTTCAATTACCCATAATACCCTTTTAATTATACTTGTATTATATAAATAAATTATTTGATCTTGATCAATCAAAGTTTAATCCAACGGTTGACAAGTGTGCCTATTGTATCTATTTTAAGCTTGTACATAATATGAACGCAAATCATGGTTTGGTAAGACTTTTTATATTTTTGCAGAACAAGATAGTGGCCAAAAAGAAGGAGAAAAAGGCTGCTGATCAAGACAAGAAGAAAAAGGATGCTGATCAAGACAAGAAGAAAAAGGCTGCTGATCAAGACAAGGAGAAAAGAAGAAAAACAGAAAAAGAACAAAGAAAAGAAGAAGAAGATGGAAACAGAAAAGATGAAGAAAGAAAAGAAGAAGAAAAAAGAGAGTTGGGCAGTGTGATTCACAAGAAAAAAGGAAAGAAGAAGCGACAAAGAGAACCCGACAACGAAGAAGAAGTGATGTTGACAAAAACAGGTACGATGCCAAAAACATCATATTTTTACAGTCATGTTTATAGTTATTTTTAGTGACTAGAAACTATTATGTTTACAGTTGCAGTTGAAAAAGGAAAAAGCATAGAAACTCTCGCCTCCATTGCAAAAGTGACTGAGAAAGGAAGTCCGTTGAAAAAAATGATGACGAGAGGTCAGAAGAAAGTAAGGAAAAGAATTGAAGAAAGGATGGGATTGTGTTAGCCTTGAAAATAATGTTATATGTTGGAAATTGTATTAGTTTAAGCACGAGGACTAGTTATGTCTATAGGACATAGTTTAGTGTGTTTAGTAGTATATATACTCTCCTAGTGGCAACTAGGAGAGGTGGATGTTCACAATGTAATAAGGGTGTGTGTGGTTTCTCCTCTTTCTCTCTCTAGAAAACACACACACCTTCCCATTCTTTAATCTAATATACCATGTTTAACCTATATTTCGAGCATCCCCGACCTCCTGAATAACGATTCTTGGTTATAACAAGTGGCATCAGAGCTAACCAGGGGCGATTCGTGGTGTTTTTGGGTGTTTTAGTAGCTAGTCGATTGGTTTAGTGGGGATTTATGGTGTTTACATCTTGGGTTTCATCTAGATCATTCGTATAGGCTACTAGGAGTTCGTGTGATTTGATTTTTGGGTTTTTATGGTGATTTTCGTGGGTATTCGTGGGTGTTTGTGGCTGCTCGTATGACTCAAACCCCAAAATAGCGAGTTTGACACTTTTAGGGTTTAATAGCGAGTTTGGGTTGTTTCTGGTTCATAGCGAGTATGGTGCTATCTATGGCGAGTATGCCTCCTTTCCTTATCGCTCTAGCGAGTAAGGACCCTCGTCTAGCGAGTATGGATAAACATATAGCGAGTATGGACTGTTCAGTAGCGAGTATGATCTGTTTGCTAGCGAGTATGGCATGTTCAGTAGCGAGTATGATCTGTTAGCTAGCGAGTATGCTATCTTTCTTAGCGAGTTTGAAAATTTCCTAGCGAGTACGAAGCTTTTGATCTAGCGAGTATGAGCTAGAAACTTAGCGAGTATGAACAAAACCTAGCGAGTAAGCTATTATCTAGCGAGTATGGGCTAGACTTTTTACTGATGAATGTAGAAGGTTGGGACTGAAGCAGACTTCGTAAGTACTTCTTTGCATGGATGAGCCAATAGAATATCCTTGACGATCCGACAAGAATCTTCAGTAATTCTGAGCTTGTTGAAGTCAATGCGAAGATTAGTCTTGCCCAGAGTCATATCGTAGCCTACTGGAACTATTTCACCAAGTGTCATTAGTGGAAGGTTCTGTGCAGGTGCATTTTCAGCTTGTTGTTGTTGTTGAGCCATTGTGAACTGAAAATGTGATGTCATAAGATCAAACATTCAACTTGTTAGTTTGTAGATTAACGTACGAGTTTGATACTTAAGACCATTTCATTTTACATTTTGCATGTAAGTTTCATTAAGCTCGTGAGATGTTTGTTATGATGATGATAAATTGTATGTAATCTAAGACGTAACGTTAAACATTCAAAACACATTATGCAACTTAATTACATCTAATAGATTATACAAACACTAGACATCCACAAGATATTAATGCAATGGCCACATACACATGAATACAAGTCCACAAGAATACAACTTAGTTTTTATAAAGTTTACATGTTATACAAACTTTTCAAAAATTATTCTAAGTGTGATCTCGATAACTTGTAAATCATATCGAAAATCTACCCGGTAGGGGGCCACCAATCGTTTGTCTCATCCCATTCTTGTAGATATCGATATCATAGTTTATCGAAAATCTACCCGGTAGGGGGCCACCAATCGTTTGTCTCATCCCATTCTTGTAGATATCGATATCGTAGTTTATCGAAAATCTACCCGGTAGGGGGCCACCAATCGTTCTGGTTAACCTTTAACCTGGTACCAATAGAAATTGGCATAATTGTTGCAATCATAGCCTAGTAGGTAATCGGTTGTTGTACCTAGTGTTTATTGAGTTCATACTTATGTTATTTCAGATACAAATAAGCCCACTTATTTATAATTATTTATTTACATAGAGAGGCGTCCCAAACAATGTAAATAAAGGAATATAAACTTATGGTTTGGGGATTTATAATTTCTTTATTTAAATGAAAAGGCGTCCCAATCCATTCAAATAAGGACATTATAAGTCATCCTACTTAAGAATTCCCGACACAACATTCATACTTAGCCTGTGAGTTACAAGGTAGCGTATTACGAGATGATACTGGTAATCCAAAAGTATGAAATGAATATTCATACTCATCTTCGGACATGGAGATTAAGATAATCGGGGAAAGTTGACATAGTGTTCAAAATAGTTGGTGAGTACACGGTTAACGTACATAGGATGAGAATCTTTATAAGCTAGTTAACATGGCAATTATCATATCAATCCTCCTATTATACGTCTCGCCCATACAAGACTTGCAATACTTAGATTCATATATAATTCCATATAACAAAACTGTGACAGATTTCGATATCATATGAAATTATATTTAAGGCGATGAAATAGTCTTAGAGACCATTGTATAACTTACAATGTCTGGAAAATAGGAGAGACAATTGTGCACTCACAATGTCTGGGAAGTAAATTAGACCATTGTGTAACTCACAATGTCTGAGAAATGATAGAGAGATAATTGTGTAACTTCACAATGTTTTGAGAAATAAATGAGTCCACTGTTTCATTTACAGTGTTTGGGGATGTAATTGAGACCACTATAGGACTTACAATGTCTAAGAATGTAATAGAGACCACTATAGGACTTACAGTGTCTGGGGATGTAATAAACTACTGTAGGACTTATAGTGTCTGAGGATGTAATAGGGACCATTGTATAAATTACAATGTCTAGGAAATAGGAAAGACCATTGTAATCAGTTACAAATGTCTTGGAGGAAATTTGGTAATCCCAAAATGCACGAGTAGATACATGATCGGGAAAATATGGTTGTGCCGTAATGCCTTAGAATAGGCATACGCAGCTATGTTTTATACATTGTTTATATAGAATGATCGAAAGTATGTCGACTATATATATATCAATATACTAGTATGTTCGTGTAGCATAACATGCATAAAAAGTCACATAATCGTCTGGAGGTTGGAAGGCACGGAGAGCGAAAGGCTATAAAACATTTTTGTGGAGAAACAGTTATAGTTTAGGTCTCAATTAGACCCGTTTCTCTATAACTATAGCTCTGATACCAATCTGTAACACCCCCAATTTCATGATACGCAGCGAAATTCAAACTGGGTGTTACTTCATGGCACAACAGTTATGACAATAGAAAACGAACTCTAATGAAGTCGTTTAAAAAGATTTATCATTCGAATTATATAAATATCAGAGTTTACAAAATGAGGTCCTAGTAGTTTCACGGTTCACAAATATATTAAATGTGTTTTCGAATGATAATAAAATTTATAGCCTTCTTGAGTATCCTTGCCTCTCCGTGCCCGCCTCGTTCATTATGGACCTGAGATAAACATGCTAAAATGTCAACACAAAGGTTGGTGAGTTCATAGAGTTTGTGGAAATAGTTGTGGAAATCTTGTAAAATTATCGTGACAAGTATAGGTAAATACTAAATGTAGTTCTTAAAACTTTCGAGTGTATGACTATTGTACTAAATACAATATCACATTAGTGTTTCTGCTACTCGTAATTTGGACCAAGTCCTGTTTGTCTCGTAGTTGGACCAAGTCCTGTTTCTTTCGTTTGCTTGCTCTAACTGAGTCTACCTAATGGTTGCATTAATCCCAATACATCTAACCATAGTATTCTTACTCACTAAGCATAGTGCTTAATGGTCCAAGATATAGAAACTCTAAGTATGGCAATAATGTTACTTAGCATAAATAAACATTTAGTTCAGATACAACACATAGTTGGCAAATAATCGAAATTGAAATTAAAAGTAGTTGAGCATGTATCTCCCCCAAAGAGTTTATAAAACAAGTATAAAAACGGGGCTATGACTCACCGTGAGTTGGATGATGTTTTAATGCTTAACAAATTGGATGGAATAGTCGGGAAACCTCTACGTGCAACCTAAAATAGAATGTTGCGACTTAGGTTGGAGCAATGTCTAAGGAAACATAAACTTGCCTATATATGTCCTTATATTGATCATGATGTAAAACTTGGTAGGTTGTGTATGTCGTTTCATAGAAATGGTTCATAAAATGTTTGTAGTTTATCTCGCACTACCGTTCGGGCCATCATAATTCAGAGGTCATGCAGTAAACGTTCGAGGAGCTAGGACACTTTAAATCGTAAATCCAGCAACTCGTCGATCTGTTTACTCAAATGAACCCCTCACATGAAGATCCCTGATGTATTACTTGATAGAAAATATATGCTTTTGGTCGTTAAAAGTTACATTTCCGGAAAATAAACTTAAGAAAGTTATTTTTAATGAAGATTGTTATCTTTATAAGTTTATTAAGTCTAGTATGGATGTGACATTACTTGTAAAATCTCATGGTTAATCGATGGAGTAGATCCAAATTGTTTTGGGATGTTTTGTTAAGTCTTAATGCTTTAGTTAATGGTTTCGGCTTAGAAAGCCTTGAGGTCTTAGCCGTGGCCTTGCCGTGGCTTTGGTCTTGGCTATAATGTCCTTGAGATCTCAGCTTTCACCTTAGCCGTGGCTGTGATCTTGGCCTAAGGCCTTTAGGCCGTTTGGTTTAACCTTAGCCGTGTCAAGGATGCATAGCCGTTTATATACATATAGGGTTGTTTAGAATTTTGAAGAAAATATCATTCGTTATGCGTTTTCTGGGCTCGTGCACCTGTGTTTTTGAATAAAACGTCGTTCCGGACAACTTTCGTGTTTTAACTTTTTGATGAATCGGAGCAGAAATGCCTCGTTTTGCGTGTTTTCAGTTTCTGTCACAGAAACTTGACAGCTTTCCGACAACATTTTTGATTATTTCATTTGGCCGTATCTTTTGACTCGTGTACTCGTTTTAGGTGATTCAAATTGATATGTTTTCCTTGTAAAATCCTCTTTAACAGTAAGTAATTGCCCAAGGCCATGGGTATTTAGTTTGGTCGTGTTTCATAGCATAAATTCACTAATTTACTTGTTTACTTACATAGTTTAACTTATAAATGTAAGCTTGATGTCTAAGGATTTGTACATCATGATATCAATATAACTAGACATATATAGCATAGGTTAACATGAGAAAACATGTAAATAGAGTTGATCATGAGTGAACTAGGTTTTCTTACAACTTTTGGCTTTCAATAAGAAAGGAATAACAAGGACTTAGAACTAGGACTTTGAGCAATCTCCCACACTTTAGCAACCTTCTACACTTCTTATATTCTTGAAGGGCTTGTGATGAGACCTTAGGTGACTTGAGTAGATTTAAACTCAAGAGGATCACCTAAACTTACAAAGGAATTCGATGTAGTTTACTTGTAGCTCGAATACTTGAAGTAGAGAGGAAATTATGAAAGTGTTTGTGTTTGTCTTTGTGTTGAATGGCCAAAGAGGGGGAGGGAGGGTTTTATAGGCCTTTGAGGAGGTGATAAAAGAGGTTAGTCATCTTTTCTTTCTAGCTAAGTAAAACCATGTGTTATGATCCTAAGCAAGATTGAACCTAAGACCTCCCAAGTGTCCTAATGAGTCATGGTGTGTAAGAGAAATTCAAGTTGGTAACTTCTTCTTATGTTGAGGTGGTAACTAGATAATTACTTAGTAACTTAGGGATTAAGGATGGAGTATAAATATAACATGTGTTATGCTAGGTATTACCAAGTCATAANTAACCTTAGCCGTGTCAAGGATGCATAGCCGTTTATATACATATAGGGTTGTTTAGAATTTTGAAGAAAATATCATTCGTTATGCGTTTTCTGGGCTCGTGCACCTGTGTTTTTGAATAAAACGTCGTTCCGGACAACTTTCGTGTTTTAACTTTTTGATGAATCGGAGCAGAAATGCCTCGTTTTGCGTGTTTTCAGTTTCTGTCACAGAAACTTGACAGCTTTCCGACAACATTTTTGATTATTTCATTTGGCCGTATCTTTTGACTCGTGTACTCGTTTTAGGTGATTCAAATTGATATGTTTTCCTTGTAAAATCCTCTTTAACAGTAAGTAATTGCCCAAGGCCATGGGTATTTAGTTTGGTCGTGTTTCATAGCATAAATTCACTAATTTACTTGTTTACTTACATAGTTTAACTTATAAATGTAAGCTTGATGTCTAAGGATTTGTACATCATGATATCAATATAACTAGACATATATAGCATAGGTTAACATGAGAAAACATGTAAATAGAGTTGATCATGAGTGAACTAGGTTTTCTTACAACTTTTGGCTTTCAATAAGAAAGGAATAACAAGGACTTAGAACTAGGACTTTGAGCAATCTCCCACACTTTAGCAACCTTCTACACTTCTTATATTCTTGAAGGGCTTGTGATGAGACCTTAGGTGACTTGAGTAGATTTAAACTCAAGAGGATCACCTAAACTTACAAAGGAATTCGATGTAGTTTACTTGTAGCTCGAATACTTGAAGTAGAGAGGAAATTATGAAAGTGTTTGTGTTTGTCTTTGTGTTGAATGGCCAAAGAGGGGGAGGGAGGGTTTTATAGGCCTTTGAGGAGGTGATAAAAGAGGTTAGTCATCTTTTCTTTCTAGCTAAGTAAAACCATGTGTTATGATCCTAAGCAAGATTGAACCTAAGACCTTCCAAGTGTCCTAATGAGTCATGGTGTGTAAGAGAAATTCAAGTTGGTAACTTCTTCTTATGTTGAGGTGGTAACTAGATAATTACTTAGTAACTTAGGGATTAAGGATGGAGTATAAATATAACATGTGTTATGCTAGGTATTACCAAGTCATAAAGTTTTGGTGATTCATCCTTTAACACGTCCAAACAAGGAGAAGGGGGAAAGTGATGAGGTGGAAACGAGAAAACTAAAATGTTTTCTTGCCTAGTATTTTAAGTATTATTTTGATCTCGAGAATTATTTTTGTTAAGTAATTAAATTGAAAAACGGTTGAGGTAAAAATATAAGATTCTTGAAAATGTCAAAACTTGCCAATATACTATAACTTATTATATTAAATGATTGATACGTTTATTTGAACTTATAGACGTTGCTAACGCCGAAACTTGTAGATTCAGAATTACGTGGAATATTAATCATACAATGTTTCCATAGAAATGGAAAAACAAAAATGTGACTCGTAAAACATTTACAAGATGAATAGTAAAAGTGAATAGTAAAAATACGAGGATGAATAGTAACCTGAAAATGTGAATTGTTACAGGAACCCGCCGCGTTGCGGCGGGGGCGTTTGTACCTGTGTGAGAAACCTGTTCACATGGTTGTCGTGATGGGAAATGTTGTCACACAAAGAAAATTGGATAGATGTATTGGCACAATGTTGTTTACAAATAATTGCAAGGGTTTTTCCTACCGGTTTTCTAGTTGCAACTTTAGAGCCTTCCATGCTAATGTGACATCCTGCGTTCACATAGCTGCACATCTATCCTACATACGTGGTGCGATACCTTACTGTCATTAACTGTACATCATGTCACTGTTTCTTAAAGTTAGTTACAGACCAGATTATGAGAGCTGTTGTAATACCCTAGTCGTGGTTTGCCTTCTTGCTGGCTTGGGTAAGTGCCTTCTCTTCCAGATTTGCAAGCTCTCGTTTACTGTATCAATAAGCCAATATGTTTGAAAAAGCGAGTTAACCCAAACACCTATATCATAACCGAGATAAAATGAGAGACTCTCTAACACATGGTTCTAGGCATGCTGGAAAAGTTGCAATGGCACACTTATTAATAACAATGCAATGCAAGCAAGTTCCATAATGGCCCACAAATTCACAAATTCATAATGTGGTTAACAAACTGATGATCAAACAATTGAACTAAAGAAAACTGATGATCAAATATTGTCATTCACATAGAAGCTTCTAAAAGTTTATTAACTTGATATTACTTTAAAAAGGTCTTAAACAATTAAATTGTAAAAGTTTGTGTGAGTACCGACGCGCACTAGAGGTACCTGCATATATGAAATAGTTGAGGCAAAGGACCGTCTTCTGGTAAACCAAAATTTACAGGAATTTGCTGATGGTCTGACCAACTACCAGAAGTATGTTGCATATTATCTGAACCAGACGGTGTATTGACGTGGGCAAATGGATGGGTGTAAGTCGGGTAAAAAAAAGTTCCTTTGCGTGAAGTTGGTATCTGGTTTATGAGATTGAAAAAATAGGAATGTGGAAATCTATAATTCACAATACATCCAACATGTAAATATGTAATTATAGATGAGCACAAAGATTAACTCCAAAATATATTAAAACAAAGCTCGCTCACCACTGATACCGTCGGCGACTGATAGCACAACACAATGCCCCTCGCTCCATCCTGGTACACCTGACTTGTGAAGCAATCCCAGCTGAAAAATAACACCAAAAAATCAATGTCAAAATCCTAAAAACGGAACCTTTAAACCACCAAAACAGAACTCACATAACCGAACGACACAAGTGTAAAAACAAAAGAATATTCGGGTCATAAAAGTACGACACTAATAAAATAAAATTCACATGCACCGAAAGTACCTATGTGTGCAGGTCTGTAGAAAAACCCATACCATATAACCATTCCATCAGTACTTAACAAAAATTAAAAAAAGGAACAAAACCCACCATCTTTTTCGATTAATCAGAAAGAAAGAAGAAACGCGTCTCCACAAACTACTACCCTGAAATTCTAGTGACATAAATCTCCGCAAATTAGAGTTTATAAATTTACAAATTGGAAGATCTCCATTTACTTTTACTTCATTCTTCTCCATCTTCTTCCGCATCTCTGAAGCAAAAGTGTTATCCTACAACAAAAAATATAACAAAACCAACATTAATTAACACATATTAACCAAAGTAACAAAACTCAGACAATATGGCTAAAAGTGAAAAAAGCCAGACTTACTATGACCCGTCTTCTTCTTCCTTGTTGTTAGAACCTAAGTTTATCAACGTTTAGTCAAGTCTTGGTTATTTCAGTTAATGTAATAGGTTGCTAAGTTATTTATGTTATTTATGTTTAAGTGTAAGTCAATTAAGTGTCCAATGGGCCACAAGCCCAACGTTTAGAAAAAGGAAGGAGAAAGGGACTGTTGCCCTAGCTCCTCTCCTATAAATAGGACCTCCATGTAATCCTTACACTTGTTGGTTATTTCATTATCTTAAGGAAACTCTTGCATTTTTATTCTTCTCATTTGATCTAATCAACCAAACTCTATTTCTCATCTTATTTCTATCAAAACTATACTTGTGTTTACAAAATGGTGACCTAACAAGTGGTATCAATCGCCAAAAGAAGGTGTAACTTTTTGTTTTTGTTCTCTACGATCCAAAACTAAGGTTTTTATTCGTTATTTTTTATTAAAGTTTGCTACTTTCTTGTTTGTTTCGTGTTTATATCACATATTTGTCATCAAATTTGTGTTACAAACTCAAACAACCAACAAAATATCAAAAAAAAATTTTCAAAAATACGAACGTTTCTAAACTTGTACTTGTTTTCGAAATTTTTAAAATTTTCAAAAAGGAGTTCAAGTTTGCAACTTTCTTTAAGATTTCATCATTTTAAAGTTAGTTGTACAAGAATCTTGGAATAAAAACCTGTTTTTGGCTTGCTTTTAACAAAAACAAAAATCTGCCAACTTTTGCAACTTATCGAGAACTTTGGACCCTAATCTATCGAGATCTTTCTTCTTTGCTCCTAAGGTGTTTCCGTTGCTTACTCAGTGCTTTTCTCTCTTGTATAAGAAAGAAAACACTTCGACTCGTTGGATATTATCGAGCTTGTATAATCTCGATAATTTTTGGTATATTTTTTCGAAAACTTGTACAAGTTTCGAGATCTTTCCCAACTTTTCGAAATCTTCTGTTTTTCGAGAACTTTGGATATTTTTCGAAATCTTTTCACAATTTTTCGAGATCTTTGCTAAAATCACAAACCTCAAAGATTTCGAAAATCCTTAAAATTTTTCTCGATAACCCTTGTTTTTTCGAGAACTTTGA
>LBNU01024710.1:6601-47748 GCA_014162995.1 Artemisia annua | reverse complement strand
CCTATGTTACCCGGACACGGCTGAGTGGCCGTCATACCCGAGTCGGTACGACGCGACACGGATCCGGGTATGAAATCCGGTCCGGACACGCCACTTTGCGCTTGGGTACGGCAGGCATTGAATAAGGTGAACCATTGAACAACTCAGATGAAAAAAGGAAGAAGATGAACAGTTAAAGCTATGTAGTTAATCTCGGATTTTGCTGAAATGGTTAATAGACAAGAATGGTTACTGTAAATGGTATTTTTTTTAATAGCATTTGATAGATCGAGATGTAAATGTTTTGAAGGCATGGAGGTTTTGGTGAAGAAAATGGAGTTGTAGATTTCTATTTGAGAGAAAATGGAGATGACGGCTGTTGTGAGTTGGAGAGATGAGAGAGATTGTTTTAGGGTTAGGAGATAGTAATAAAAATTACTTAAATGTCACTTGGAGTCCTTGTTTTTTTGATAAATGCCACTTGTAGTCCCTGTTGTTTTTATTTTAAGAGTATATATATAATATATTCTAGATAATATAAAAAATTACTTATACATTTGTTTGCTTTTTTTCTTTTTTTCTTTTCTTTTTCTTTTGTTATGTGTTTAAGTAATTAGTTTCATTGAATATGTTTAAAATTGTTGCACGAATTATCTATATGTATATTTTTTTAGGAAAAATTATTGCCGTATCCGTACCCGAGTCCAAAGTTAGGACGGTGTCCCAGTGTCCTAAATTTTTTTGGATGACGTATCCGACACTCGGATCCGTACCAATATCGGATACCCGTACCCGTGTCAATGTAACATAGCTTACAGTTATGTTATTCTTTTGGTCACTTGGATCTCTTGAACTGCTTTTGTAAAGATGCAAAGTTATTTAAAATTGTAATATGTTACTGGCTTCCATCTCTATATATTGTTATTATCACACGGCCTGAGACACTTTGTATCCTTTATTAGGAGCTTGGCGTGAATGCTCTTCACATAAAGTTGCGAGCTACTGGAGGTAACAAGACCAAGACTCCTGGTCCAGGTGCCCAGTCAGCTCTCAGAGCTCTTGCTCGTTCTGGCATGAAAATTGGCCGCATTGGTAAGCCCTTAACTGTTTAATTATGCTACTACCTCTTTTCCATAGTAAATGCAACAATTGAATATTTTGGGAGGACCAAAGTAATCTTAAAGTTCAATGCAAAATGTTAGTATTTGCTTCTTAGGGACAAATACAATTCATTTCTAGTTATATCACAGTTTTTGCTCTTATCTAACATGCCTATGCCTCGTTATACACTTGAAAATGATGATGTTTAATTGTTTGTGTTTTTTTTTATCATTGCAGAGGATGTGACTCCCATTCCAACCGACAGTACTCGCAGAAAGGGTGGTAGAAGAGGAAGGAGGTTGTAATTTGGATCAGCAAAGCTGCGTGTGTCAATGGATCATCATCTTTTCATCTTTGAACTAGTTTTGCTCTATAGTTACAGTTGAGAGTTTGATGTTACTGCTAGACGTTTATCTGATTGTTGTCTGAATGGATTGATGATTCTGAATTATTTATGTGTTGGCCGTTATGGAAATTGAAAAAGCCAGTTTATATCTTTATGTTGACATCCATTTCTTAATGATTTCTAATATAGAGATCGTTATATCAAACATAGTCGATAATCTTGTAGATACTGCTTATCGACTGTAATACAATATTGAAGCTGGGTATTATTATACAAGCCAAAATCATGTTTCTATCTGTATTGTAACTTCAAAAATACATTGTCATGGTATTTAAGCGGTAGATTGTTATTTAACCATGTCAAAATTGGTAAAACTGCCTATACATGTAATGTCATACTAGTCTTAACTAAATGACACACATCGGGAATATAATCCTGTTCTCTAGTTCTGTTCAAGACCACTATTAGAAGATCTTCCTCTTATCAGCTTTTGCCACACAAACATTGATCTATTTAAGAATGTCATTCACTAAAAAATGCGCCTTTTCCTAGTCGTTCTTTTCGCAAGCATCAGCTGTTTCATATGTAGGCGTGTGTAGTACAATTCCTCGACTTTAGTATGATCAAATATAAGAATAAAATTTCAAACTTTATCGAAGTCACTTAATCTTTTGTAGCCTATTCCTGCAGCACAAGACGCATCCAAGTAAGTAACCTATAAATTAGTTTGAATGAAAAATGAGCTTGAATAGTTAGAGCAAGAAGTACAGTCGGCGTATTCACACACACGGCAGTACCAAACCTGAGCCGGCGATATCCATCAGCATAGAATGGTTAGTGATGTGTTATTGAATATTTGGTTTCTTTTATATCTCTTTTTCTTTTTAGACACTAATGTAATGGTGCATTTGTCGAATTAAACCCTTTAAATATTTAATAACTTTGTCAGGAATAACCCTTTTTCATTCTTCTCCAGCATATGATTTCTTGATCCTCCTAAAATGTCATGAAAACAATATTGGCTGCAACAAGATAACAGATAAATTAATGCTAAGAATACTACTAACCAAACAGCCTATATTCTATAGATAAGCCAAGACCAACTCTCCATTAATGTTCACTAAATTGTCTGTGGAAAGATAAGAAATACGGAGTAGTAGATTTTCTGGCACTCATCTTCAATTTAGAGATTAACTCATGTTTGAAATACCCAATTACCCTTCCTTACTAATATATGCATGTACAACTAGAGTAGACATAAGCTGGTTTATGTATATGAGGTTATTGGTCTGTTTTGGTAAAAGCTGTTTATGTATCAAAAAGTTGTTGAGCGTATCTGGTTGTACAGCAGTTGCAGCAAGTACAATATTTGCTAATTAGCTTGCAGATTTGCAGGTTAAATTTGTTCAAGGATGATCGAAATTTCACTGGTAATCAAACAACGTGAAGGCTCATTTGTTTCTACTTATCCCTATGTATATATGGCAAATCCTATTTTATACTTTGTGAGTGCTCGGCACATTAAACATTAAACTCACAGATAGGAGTATAAATAAGCAATAACATAGAGTCAATGATTCTCAATGCCTGTAGTTGCTTCAAAACAAATAAGAACAATAACGCAAATACCTTGAGCCATGTCACATACTTGACTTAAACTATATGCAAAAGTACACACATCTCTATTGCCAAAAATTTATTTTTCAGAAATACTTTACCACAAAATTAAAGTCGCCATGGAAGAGGAAAAATAAGGGAAAATAACTTACAAATTCAACTGGCATCAACTTCGGAAACAAAACAAATGCGGTGAGATCAATCACTTAAGAATTTGTTAGTGCTGAAACTTCACATTTCAGATCTGTAACAAAAAAGAAAAAAGAAAAATGAATAATAAATAAGAGTACAAACACCTGTAGGCTTCGGCTGAAAACTTATTTATAACAATAAACTTATTCCACTTTATGTATGCATAATCTATAAATCTTTAGACTTTATGTTTGGTAACATTAAATCCATATAAGTATATAGGTAAGAGATGCACTTGTATCAGAGATTCACAAATAAAGCTTTTAGGACTTAATGGGTGCTTGCTTTAGCTTATTTGATAGGCTTATAAGCTTATTGATAATTTGGTAAGCTCATAACCTCAAGTTTAATAGCTTATGAGATTATCAGTTTGTGTTAATAGTTTATTTAAGTTCATAACCTCAAGTGGGTAAGCTTGTAAACCATTAACAAATGAGCTTATCAAATTTTCAATAAGCTCATAAGCTCATCAAATAAGCTAGGACAAACACCCATTTACTTAAGCTCGTGAATTAACCAAACTCAATCTTGACTTGAAATATATAAGGCAAATGCATGAAATATATTAAAAGAGAAATAGTAAACACTTGAAATGGGAAATAGATAATCATACCAAGTCCATTGCTTGTCATTGTTACCTAAATAGCTTTAGTTAATGTTGCATGTAGCCTTTTAAGACCTATTAATCGTAAGCGAGAATTAAACACAAAACAAACAGTACAAGTAAGAAAGTAATATACAAGCTCATAAATGTTCTATGGGAAGCAATTTGACTTACTTATGGATGTTAGACTTGGTCTTGTATTCTTGGTAGCTAGTAAAGCCTCCTTTAAAATTGGAAAATTGTCTCTTCAATAACTTGTACGACTTCATTTCTTTTGGCCCAAACTCTCTTGTTTTTTCATCAGGTTTAAACTTTAAAAGGCCATGCGAGCCGAAAACCTCTTCGTCATTCTTTTGACCAACTCTAAAAACTAAATTTGTATGTTTCGTATCCTCAAAATCAGAATCTTCCATCATTTTATCATCGACTAACGATTTACCAGATAATGCAACAGGCTTATACGACGCAAACTGTGGTGGATTCTGAGAACTGTGTGACACATTTTCATTATCAGCAGCAAGAGAAACTATATGATCATTACAAGAATCTAATGACGTAACTTCATTAGCTATCTTCATAACTTCATCACACTTGAGATCAATTTCTGAGTCAGCAGATATGCTATCTGCTTTCAACATGCGGTTTTTATGAAGAGTCATTAAAAATGGGACGGGAATTACGGGTCCCACTAAAGAATTACTGGGCTGTTGTTTTTCTGACCATTTACTACTCCGGGACGAGGGAGACCTTAATAAAAAAGGGGGTAAGTGAGATTGTTCACAAGGACTTCCAAAAACTCAAGGGGTGTATTCATCACTTTCCCATTAACTTTTCGTAGATCTGAATACGGACTGAAACCTAATCTCAACACTTCCTTAGGCAGATTTGTCCATAAACTTCTTAAAGCAATTTCATGTATACTAGTTGGCAAGCTAATGTCCTTGAAGACTTCATGAATATCTAAAGATCCTAGAGTGTTCATCTTTTGGCATATGATTTCATGAAAATCCTGCCCGAAAGATGCTTTTTTATGCCTTCCATTGTCAATGTATTTAGCTAATTCTATACTCAAGGCTCGTGCAAGATCCGACTTTAAGTATCCGTCAAGCCAATTGAATTTAAAGTACTCAAAGACCTTTTTAAATTTATATTCCTCTTCACCGGTTTCATACAAAACAGAATCTTTTGAATCCAAACCTTGGTTGCTATGACTTTTTCCTGAAGTTTGTGAAGAATCCCACGAGGCACAATATCTATGTGATCTAATATTCCCTGAAGATGTTAGCGTCACAAGTGTAAACCCACCAAATCCATCAGATTTAAACAATTTAGAACAAATTTCTTTATCAAGAATCCCAAAACCCAACACGAATTCTTTCTTTTGTTGCCAATTAATCCAGTTAGGAAGCTTGTCTTTACAAAACTCCTCCTTAACAATACAGCTACCACAATGACATTCATTAGTAACCATGGAAAGACTGGAAGGGAGTCCCCAGGCACAAAATGATTTACTAGAACCTGATACCCGTGAAGAGCTCGACTCTCTAACATCTGGCCCATAGCAAAAGAGACTAAATTCACTGTTCCAAAAAGTTCCTAATAAGATACCATAACCTTCTTCAGAAGCCCAATTATAAGTATCATCATCAGATTGTGACCTCAAATCAGACAAACTATAAACTATCATATTACTTGGGTTCGCAACATTATGGGCCCAACGAATAACCGGAATCATTGGTTTTCTTAAATCACAAAGGAAAAGCATGTGTTTAGAAGCCAAAGTAAAATAAAATCGATCATGAGCAACAATGGAAAGCAATAAATTTATCATTCGGTAGATGTTCAGAACCAACTTTTAGCAAAGGGGTAACATTGGACTTTTCGGATTGTAATTCAACAAGAAAAAGAGCAGTTGAGTGAACAACAATCAGAATTCTTGTATGCCAACTGAAGTCACAACTTAACCACTCGCCATTTTCGGACGCAACAGACTCACCCCATGAAACATCTAATTTTTCGCCCATTACTTTTGGAGATGATATTAAGGGATCGGAGCAACAGTCCAAATCGAATAAATATAAATCACCGTTATCTAGTAAGACCAAACTTTGTTCGCGTATCTGTGGGCTCCAACAAGCATTGACTACTGCAGAACTCTTAAACAATTTATTACCAACTAGTTCCAATCTTGGTACAAGTCTACCAGAAGACTTCATTCTGATTCTAATGTTATAGTAATGGACAGAATAAGCGGTGTTCACCAACAAGTACCCAATCGTAGAATCAGCTGATACAAATAAACAAATAAGTAGATTCACCAAGTTATCAAAATTCCAAAGCTAAATCAACTTAAACTTTTCTAGGGAGATTCATCAAACATGCCATTATTCAAATTATTTATAAAACAAAATGTCAAAAATATTTGTATTTATACCAAAATAGCCATCAGTTCAGCAAAAATACCTGAAAAACGTAACCATAAAAAAAGTTAAAATTTTTAAAAAACTCTAAAAGAAATGCTTCCAAAAAGCCTGTTCCGCAAAAAAAGTACTTCGTATTAATGGTTTTGCATAATTGATCTATTTTGGTATAAACACAATGTTTTCCGCTAGTTTGTCAAAACCCATATATATTTAGGCTATTTTGATCATTTTTCACCTTTCGATCCCCGGCTTAGTGACACCAAATCAAACCATGTGATTTTATAAAAAATTAAAAAGAAGCAATAAGTACCTGAAGTACATTCACAATCTGCAACTTGGCTCACAGAAATCTTCATAATCCGATGACTCAATGAATCTATTGATGTAAGAGCTTCAGTTACACTGAATCGGGAATTCTCAACAGACAATACAACAAACCCAACTTGATCTGAGTTGGGACCAGTGGGAAAAAACGCTAAAGTCGAATCAGTACCGGGGCATCTCATCAACTGAAGGGAATTGTGTGCAAGAGTTGGATCACTATTTATCAAAGATGATGAGACGTCTGAAGAAATAGAAGTTGTGGTTGAAGGAAGGATAGAAGAAGATGTACGAAGGAATCTTCTAAAAGAGATATTAGGAAAAGGGGGAGGGATTTGCGGAGAAATGGAATGTGAAGTGAAGAGGTGATAGCTGGTTTGTGGTTCTGTAGATGGGTTAAAGATTAAAGGTCCAACGGTTTCAATAGCATCAGGTGTTGTCGTAGGGGAGAGGAGTAATGGCGGAGCGTGGACGAATGAGATCGGCCATAAGGATTTCCATTCCTCTGAGGCGTCCATCATCTTGTACTGAATAAGTCAAGCGAAAATTACGGGATAAGACAAAACGAAGACTGTGTTTCACAAAATGCCCATTGACTTTGGGAGTTACAAATTTGGACCTAGATGACGTGCAAGTTCTTACGCAACATCTATATAACGTATGTGGACCAAGATCGAGAAACAAAAAAACAAAAAAAAAAAAAAAAAAAAAGAAAAAAAAAAAGCCCTACACATTGTCGCGTATACTTGTACAAGACATTTAACTTTTTACACTTCTTCACTTTCTTCCCATGTGGCAAAATTAAAACTTACAAAAAAATACCCTTTCAAGCTTCTTAATAATTACCCAACTTTCTTATATACCACCCCACCCAACTTTATTTTTCAAAGTATTTGCCAACGCAAATACTAGCCGAAAATTCGTCAATCGAACAAAAAATCCCCGGCTACAAAGATCGTGAAAATTAGGAACCAAAACGAGCCCGATAATTCGAGAATGGCTCTCTTGCACGTATGTACGCATCCCTATAAAATTCAACACCTCACCGTTTCATACAGGTTTAGTGAAAATGTTTACCGTTTTTAATTTATGAATATTTACGTTTATGATCCCAACGGACTATTCATATTTCATAGAATTGTACTTCTTTGTCCTTGTGGTTTACAGCGTCCATGGTTTTGGAAAGTTTCATAAAATGCGTGCAGGAGTTTGCAGCAACGACTTAGACGTGGTTTATAGCCCTAAACTAATTGTACATGTACTGCAAAAGCCTGTAACCGAAGAGGTATGCAAGCACCGGTAGATCACCGCATCCGCTATGTATGTTTGTTATCGGCGGAACGGTGATTTAGTACCCATTTCTGCTTATTCTTCTAAATTGACTATGGTTCTAAGGTAGACAGCACGATATTCAGTGGACGACGACTAAGTTTGATTTCTCACACACACGCTCCTCTCTCGTAATATCACACGTGCTTTGACGAAAAAGCAAGTTATCATCTGCCCAACGCAGCTACACCCCATCGTCTCACATAGATGGTCGTCTAATAGTCGGTACAAGCGCCGAGCGGCCCCGTAGGCGTTTATCTTTAATAAGTCGCAACCGTATGTCACCAAACTACACATTTGCTCAAAGTAATGATTGCTAGGTTAACGAAAATTGGTTAACCGAGAGTTGAGGTCATTTTTAAGTCTATATGAGTGGATACAGACAAGAGAATCTGCATTCATCAGGTCTTTAATATACAGAGAGGCTAGGTTGGTGGACATGTTCTCTTTTTTTTCATAATTAGCGTAAGAAACACTGTTATTTTTCCGTCCTTCTTAGTGATTGATAGAATAGGGTTCTTTTAAAGCTAATACTGTTCCAAGTGAACCAGTTTATAAGATCGTAGCATACGTCAAAAGCAGTATCAATAATGTGGGCTCTGTTTTGCTTCGTCCAATTCAGAGCTATCTCGTAGCGCATATTCTGTTTTCAGATTAACGAATTTCGCTTACGATAGTTTGGCGAAATATGTTGAAAAATAAAGTTTTGTTATACCCAAGCCGGGCCAAAGCGCATTGTAATTATTCTTCACGACCACACAACGTAGAGAGGGTCATTGTTTTGTAAGTTTTAAAATCTTTCGCAACCCATGAACGAACAGTGAGGAACAGTGTAAAAAGTTATGTCTTCGTACGAATACTACCCGCCGCACTGTGTTAGGCTTTTTTTTTCTTTTTTTTTTTTTTTTCGCATTCCGATTCGATTGGTCCACATACGTTATATAGATGTCGCGTAAGAACTTGCACGTCATCTAGGTCCAAATTTGTAACTCCCAAAGTCAATGGGCATTTTGTGAAACACAGTCTTCGTTTTGTCTTCTGCCGTAATTTTCTCATAAGTCAAGATTATTCACTGAATGCGCTGCAAAACCCAAAGACAGATGTCACTTTCCAGAAAGAAAGAAAAAAAAAAGCATTCTTCATGATTAAGAATAACTTGAACATTGGTCAATGTCAATAGTTTTGGTTATGTCATCCGGAGTATATGAGTTTTCTTCACTTTTCCTAGTTATCATATTGGAGTATTCCACGTATGTGTTTGTCAAAAAACAAAATATTACAAAGCTAACAAATAATACGCCCTAAGGTTGTGTTTGTCTTCTCACACGTTCTATGTTTGATCTGCAATCAGGGGCGGAGCCAGAAATTTTTTTGAGGGGGGGCAAAATTTATTTATTTATTTTTTTTTAATATCAAGCTGAAAAAGAGAAAACAACTTACATGAAAATAATGCTAGACTTTAAACACCTCATTTTAGTTAATATGCCATATTTTGTAGGTATTAGACTTATTATGACATATCGTTTTTATAACACTAAATTAAAATAAATGAAAAAATAAATTTGTGACTGAACTCTCAAAAAACAATACCCTTTTGCGGCAAAAAAAAAAAAAAAAAAAAAAAAACCGGACTATTATATACATGTCACTCTATAGTTACATAAATCATGATATTGTGGAAGTTTTGTCTGTTTTAACTTTGAAATTTATAGTCTTTGAAAACTTTAAAACAAACAATACTTGGAAGTTTTGTAATATATACATTTCACTCTATCCTTCACAGCTCCACTTATAAATTCAAAGCAATAACATGGAATATTACTTATATACGTCACTCTATGTTAAAGTTTTAGAGCAATAACATGAAAGTTTTGTAGAAGTAATATATACACGTCACTCTATAGTCTATACTATTACGAGTACTTATTTTTTTAAATTAAACTTTTGGCATTATTAGCAATAAAGATGAGAGAGTAAACCACTCCTCACCTTCTTCTCCATCTTCAAGATACCTTCATTCCATTTTTCTTCCGGATTTTTTCATTTGCAGAACAAGAAAGCCAAACATTTTGAGGGGGCACGCTACGAAAAAATCTTAAAAATCTAGTACTTTTACACTGCAAACTTTTTGAGAGGAGGGGCACGTGCCCACTGTGCCCCCTCCCTGCCTCCGCCTCTGTCTGCAATACCATTTATGCGAGAGAAGAGGTGAATATGAAGTCTTTAATAAACAAAAAGTGGTAATAAAACTATAAAAAAAAAATTAAAAATCTATAACACTTGCGCCGCAGACGTAAGAGGAAAAAGCAAACACTCTTTTTCAGAAACCTTCACGCTGCTGCAGACAACAGACGGAAAAAAGAAAAAAAAAAAAAAAAAAAAACAAAAACGCCTGCGTGTCTGCAAACATAATGCAGATATAAAGAGAGAAAATAAAAATTCTGTGAAAAAACAAAAACAGAGCTTAAGTTTCTTTGTGACACTCTAACAAACACTTGGTGGGTGCTATTTTTTTTGAACTAATTATAACGATTACACAACAAAAACAACTAAAGAGGATTAAAGTATTGGAAGGCATACTAAACCATCACAAAAATAAAGATATGATTTAAAAGATAGAAATAACTTAATCATAATTAAAACCTGAAAAGCTTTTTTCGGCGGGAGAGGTGATCAAATGCGAGAGTTTAAACTTTAAAGTCGTGTGAAAAAAGAGAAGAAATACGAGTAACTAATGGGCCGTTTGGTTTGAAGATATAGAAATAAAGGATTGGTTTTTGAAAATAGATAAGAAACTCATAAAAATAGAATAAGGTATTTTCTATATCCACCGAGTTACATTTACAAACCCATTCTCATACTCATATTTATAGTCATTCTCGTATACGCATCAAACGATCTTCAAATAGATTTTCGCCAACACCGAGACGCCGGTCATTAAGAAGTGATTTAAAGGATTATAAGTTTATTCACCATTTTTTAATCCTAACTTTTCAAAACTTAAAAAATCATTTCAACAAGAATTATAAAGCCCGCCGCGTTGCGGCGGAGCGTTTTTTTTCTTAAAAGTTTTTATAAGTTATCGGCATCGTGCAGGTATGGAGGAAGTGGCTCTTTGTGATTCTGTATTTATGTTAGTATGCCTGTTTTTGTGATATTTGTTATTATAAATTTCATTATGTATGTGCAGACTTGGGATTTCAAATTTTAAAATGATGCTGTTGATTGATCACATCAAACAGTGTTGGTTTGCAATTTGGGGTTTAAGGCTGTGTTTACTGTTTTTTCGGGAAGGGTTAATATTATTGTTTATTGGTTGTTACTTTTAGTTNTCATTATGTATGTGCAGACTTGGGATTTCAAATTTTAAAATGATGCTGTTGATTGATCACATCAAACAGTGTTGGTTTGCAATTTGGGGTTTAAGGCTGTGTTTACTGTTTTTTCGGGAAGGGTTAATATTATTGTTTATTGGTTGTTACTTTTGGTTTTTATTATATATAGCCTTTGTGTGATATTCATATTTGGTTTTTTTTTTTTTGGGCAGTTGTTGGGTTTACAATGGATAATTTAGTTATGCTTTTAGAACTCGCTTATTCTGCAGGTTCACCATCTATTTCTGATGTGATGCGTTTAGGTTTTCAGAGGGAGGTTTAAGAAGAGCGTGGTTGGTTTTCGTTTTTGCATGGTTGGTGTGTGCATGTTGCTGACCGGTTGGTTTATTTGAATACTATTATTGAGGAGTTGGAGTATTGCTCGCGTAATATATTTGCATCGCAGTTGCTAGTGGCATTGAGAAGTGGTGACGATATTGTGTTTGCTGATTCCATTATGTATTTTAAAGCTATTCGTGATTTTGAGGCACAAAAGTTAGAGAACCTGCAGCTTTTCTTGAGGGCGTCCGAGATGTAGCTAACCCGGCGCATGCAATTTGTTGCTAGGTTTAATGTCATGTAATAGTTGGGGTGTCAGCATGTTGTTTAACCACGTGTATTTAGGGATGTTGTTGTATGTGTTTATGTTTCTTGTCGTACTGTTGTTGTTTTATGTTTTTATTGTTTGTCTCCTTTAAATTAATTAGGCTTTGTTTTTTCGTCATGTGTATGCTGATTGTTAAGTTTGTAATATATTTATTTTGAATGCGCATCTTTTGGTCGCCGTTTTATTGTTGGCCTATGTACTTGTGTTTGCATTTTTGGGTTTTTTATATGTTTGTTAGATGTCCATATTTTAGTTGCCATTATTTGTAATGGAGTGTTTAATTTTTTTTTGTGGCAGGCTAGTTTTTTAGAATGTTGGATATGTTTGTTTGCATAGTGGTTTGCAGTGTGTTGCGAGAAAACGTATTTGCATTATATTTTGCATTACTGGGTGGTTGGCGATCTTTATTGAGATTAATTTTTTTTTTCCTTGCCAATTTATTTTAACGGTGAATTTGTTATACGTGTGCGTTTACTATTATTAATTAGACTTTTTTTTAGGGATAAATGATAGTGCCCTAATTTTTTTTTATTTTGGGTATTAGGCATCTGTATTGTTATTAAAGCCAAGAAAGGTTTATATAATAGGACATTATTTTTTTTGGCTTCATAATGGTTACGTCGGATTTATTTAAGTGTGTTATATATTTGTGTTAATGGTGTACTAATTTATATTAAATGATGTAATGCAATTGTTTATGTTATTGTTATAGAGTAGATTAAATGTATACATATGTAAAATTTTATTTTCCATTCNGGGTATTAGGCATCTGTATTGTTATTAAAGCCAAGAAAGGTTTATATAATAGGACATTATTTTTTTTGGCTTCATAATGGTTACGTCGGATTTATTTAAGTGTGTTATATATTTGTGTTAATGGTGTACTAATTTATATTAAATGATGTAATGCAATTGTTTATGTTATTGTTATAGAGTAGATTAAATGTATACATATGTAAAATTTTATTTTCCATTCTATTTTTTCCCCTTTTTTTTTAAGCTGCCGTATGTTTTTTTTTTTTTTTTTTTTTTTTTTTTTTTTTTTTTTTTTTTTTTTTGCCCTTTTTTGTATTTTTTTTAATATTCATGTTTTTAAGCTGCCTTTGCTTATATTTTCTTTTTACTAAATTTTATTTATCTTTTTCTTTTTACTAAATTCTATTTATCTTTAAAAATAAAAGGGGGATTGTCGTAATATTAGTCGTACCAGCTAATTGTTCCGTTTCACTTGTTCTAATTAATTTATTAATTCAGATAGTGGGTTATGAGTGCGGCTTATCCAAATCTGAGCGTCTTAATTGACTCGTTTCGGCTATGCATTATCCGCTGCCAAAAGGTAATCGGAGTTGTGTGTGGGATTAAGAATCGAGGAACCTGCAAATTTCAGTAGCATTGGTAAAACAATCGACGCGCCTAAGTAACGGCTGGTGATTATTACAACAGCTGCTCGGTGTCATCTAATCTAATTGAGGTATTGGTTTTCTTATCTGTTAATTAATTGCTTTTGTTTGTTAGCTCCTCTTGTTGGTTATAAAAGGCCTTGCTTGTGGTTTATTATTTGCATCATTATCTTTCAATACTTCTATAACAATGTACAATCATGTTGCAAATGGTGATATTCTCGTTAGTCATAGGCATGTTACAAACCGCGATACTCTCATTAGTGATAGGCATGTTGCAAACCGTGACACTCTCATTAGTGATAGGCATGCTGCAAATGGTGATACTCCTATTAGTGACAGGTTGGCTCGGGTAGCAAATACGCAAGATAAAGGTAGACAGTTCTACTTGTTCTTCGAGCGGTATAGGTTCATCCTTCTGAATAGCCAGCGTGATGATAGGCGGCATATAGCTTGCGAGAGGGTGTTGCTACAACAGCTGCAAGCTTTCCATAGGGAGCTTGAGGGGTCTCAAGAGTCTGTTCTTATGAGCCGTACTATGGCGCTAACCAATGCTGTTATTGCAATCATTGAGCAACGCATTCATGCGTGTGGTCGCAATCTTACCGATGTTGGTCGTATTGCTGGGCTTATAATGGACTATCTTGGAGACGTCATGCATATGTAGTTAGCTTGTTGTATGTGTCGTAATGGGTTGGTAATGTAGTTATGTAAATAGGTATGTCTATGTATATGTCAGTGTCTAGGAGTCTATGCCATGTATAGTGTGCTTAGCTATAATGTATCTGAGTCGCTGTTAGTATCAGCCGTGTGTCTGTGTCTTCTTTTGGCCGATTGAAGCTAGTTGATGCTTGCAATCGATGATGGAAAATCTGTGTTTTGTTCCAGAAGTTGTAGCAGTGTCGTATGTAAGTATAGCTTTTGCGGTTATGTAATGCCTGTCAGGCGGATTTTGTAAGCCTGCCTTGTAAGGCAGGATGGTATTCAAAGATAGTATGTAAATAAAAAGTGTCTATATTTTATTATGTGCCAAAATTTTGTTAATTGTGTCAGCTGTCTTTAAGTGTAGTTGCTTTTGGTTTGCTGATAATTTAAATCAATCATATATCTTGCGTCTTCATTTTGAAATAAAAGGATTTTGTGCTCGCGTATTTTCATTTGAACGATTCAGTGGATGTATTTTGAGATTGGTTGAAGTGCAATGTTGAATTATGTTTTGTTGCTGGTGTTAATGATGCTCAGTTGTCAGTACACCACTGGTTTTTAGTATGGTTGTGCTCTAGCTTTGGATGTGAAATAAGGATTTATACCAAGTTCCACTATGTTGTGTGTTAAGTGATATTTTTTGTTATTGATTATTAGTTTTTGTTCATTTAAGTTTATGTTAGGTCAGCGTAAGGTTATTAGCTTATTTTGTTTGTTAATTTGACCATTTGCCTTGATAATCTCCAAAACAGCTTACAATATGAATGTTTGGGATTAGTAGTTGCGGTGACTTGCTGTTATTGTAGGTCTTGCTTGCTTATTGTCTTTGACTTCATGTTAGTCCAATCTGGCCGTTTCTGTGGTCAATTTTGTGGAAAAAGTCGAAAGTAAGCATTCGGTCACTCAACACCGTAACTGTTGGTGGTTTGGTTTTCTAAATCTTTGAATTCAATTCAAAAGTAGCTGAGCTTCAAAAGTTTTGTTTGATTTAGTTTAAACAAATATCTTTCGTTGATTTACGATAGTTGTAAACTCGGAAAAATCAATCTGGTTATATGTTTTTGAACAATCAATTTGCATAGTCAGTTTTTGGAGCAAAAGTTAGAACATTCTGTAGGATTCACTTGTCGATGAAATTTAATGAAGTTTATTTATTTTGGACTTTTGTTGGGTTGTTTATCATCCCGAAAAGGAGAATATCAGATTGTAAGTTATTTACTTGTATGAATTTAGTTTAGAGGTTGACTGTTAATTGGGAGAATTGTACTGCATTCACGTTTTCGACTAATAATTTAAGTCAATCATATATCTTGCATCTTCGTTTTGGAATAAAAGAATTTTGTACTCGCTAATTTTCATTCGAATGATTCAGTGGATGTATTCTGAGATTGGTTGGAGTGCAATGCTCAATTATGTTTTGGTGCTGGTCTTAATGGTGTGCAGTTCTCAGTACACCACCGGTTTTCAGTATGGTTGTGTCCTAGTTTTGGATGTGGAATAAGGATTTATGCTAAGATCTACTATATTATGTGTTAAGTGCTATTTTTTGTTATTGATTATTAGTTTTTGTTGATTTAAGTTTATGTTACGCCAACATAAGCCCATTAGTTTATTTTGTTTATTAATTTGACCATCTGTCTTAATAATCTCCAAAACAGTTTAGAATAGGGGTGTTTGGAATAAGTAGCTGCGGTGACTTGCTGTTATTAAAGAGTAGGTCTTGCTTGCTTATTGTCTTTGATTTCATATTAGTCCAATTTAGCCATTTCTATGGTCAATTTTGTACAAAAAGTTAAAAGTAAGGATTGAATCACCCAAGATCCTAATTGTTGGTGGTTTAGTTTTCTAAATCTTTGAATTCAATTCCAAAGAGGTTCAGTTTCGTAAGTTTCGTTTAATTTAGCTTAAACAAATATCTTTCGATGATCTATGATAGAGGTAAACTGTGAAAAATCAACTTGGTCATATGTTTTTGAACAATCAATTTGCATAGTCAGTTTTTTGTGCAAAAATTAAACCATTCTGTAGGATTCATTTGTGTATGAAATTTAATGAAGTCTGTTGATTTTCGACCTTTGTTTGCTCGTTTATCATCCTGAAAAAAAAATACCAGGTTATAATTCATCTGCTTGTGCAAATTTAGTTTGGAAGCCGGCTATCAATTGGGAAAATTGTCCTGCATGCAGGTTTTCGCGAATTGTCAATCCGTCATGGATTGTTCATTTTTAGGTATAATCACTTGGTGGTTGTCGATTTGGGTGGCCTCCTAGGTAGAGCTTAGGATTTCTGATTTAATTGACCCTAAACTGGTTATTTAGTGGTTACTTAGGAGCTGTATTTTATGTTATTTTTGTTATCTGCTACTGCCAAATATGTTTGTTAATTAAACTGAGATTGATTGATTCTTATTGTTTCATCGTGCCGATTTGTTGTTATTGCTTAATCTTGTTGCTATTACTGTTTATTTGTTTGGGCAGGCTTTTCAAGGCTTATGAATTAGTTAGCGTTATTTGTGTTTTTAGTGTTGTTGCTGCTACTGCTTGTGCTCTTCTTGTTATTCTTATTGAAATTTTTTTTGCCGTTTATGTGATTGTTGTTGGCTATGTTCTTTGGTTGCCGTTGTTGTTGCCATTTCTTGTTGTTGCTCTGTTTGTTAAAGCCTTTGTAAGTTTATCAGCTTGCTTGATCTTAATTGATTAAATTGTGTGTTTGCAAAAAACATTGAAAATCGAAAAACAAAATCTCATAGTTGAGTCTATTTTTATATTTAAAGTTCGATAAGTATTTGTTTATGGTTTTTTCAAGGAGTTTCTTTTTAAAGTTCAACCGAGTTTCAGTTTGTGCAGTCGAAATAGCAATTTTATTGAGATGGTGGACCGCGGAATAACTAAAGACGATGCATGGTTTTTCAATACTGTTAACGTATTATATGGGAACCGGTTGCTATTTCTTTGTATCCTTTTCAACTTGAAGGTTTCTCACATATACACTTTATCATTTTTATATAACATGACGCGTACTTTCCTAAAGATGTATACAAACAATTCAAAGCACCTCCTTTAATATGCACTTATCACGGTGGTGGATTAAATGTGTCATTTAAAAGCTATGCAAGGCTGAAGTGATTTTTGGAAATCATTTTTTTCAGTTAGGCAGTATAAGTGCCGGTTTTTTATGTCTGAGTTGCGTGGCTGGTTTTCGACTTTTGTGCCATTGGTTTTCTTGTTATTTAGTTAGTGTTTGTGTGTGTTTCCATGATACGAATCTGATGCAGTCTAGTAGTTTGTGTAGTTTTTACAGTGTGGTCATGTTTCTCATTTGAATAATGTTATGATCAGTAATGATTGCATCGGCTAGGAAAATGGTCGATAATTTTGCACAACCAAAATTTGACTGCATTGTTATGCTGTTGCAGCCATATCATTAAAACATGATTTACATAAGGTTACTAATATAAACATGTCTACTAATACGCGGTATTTATATATATGTTAATAGCGTAGTTATGTATTAGAATATGCAAGTTGTTAGCTACTCCGTCTTCTGTTTTTTTGCTTCGGGCATGTCTTCTTTATCAGCAGTTTCTGTTTTGTTCGCTTCGGGATGGCTTTCCTTAGCAGCAGTTGCTGTGAATAATTCTCTTCTCACAGTTGACGTGGTCGCTGCATGCATTGTGCTAGATGTATCTGCTGGTGAATCCTGTGTCGCCATTGGTGTCGCAGGTGGAGGGCTGATTTCTGCATATACATGACCGCTCGGTGAAGGAGCTGGTGGAGACGATGGTCCTTCCGTAGGTGCTGGTAAGATTGCCGGTGGGTTTTCCATGACTTTTTGCAAGACTAATGTGGGTGTTCCTTTGCCCGCCTGTTTGGCAAACCGAAACTGGAAAACATGCCTTGTGTTCTGTTGGGCTAGTATTTGTGGCGGGATAATAGCGGGATCTTTGTTATCAACTTCTTGAAGCAAGGTGTCAACAGGTTTGATCAGACCATCCGTCTGAGGGGTAAAGCAAGTCATGGTTGCATTTCCGGTCCCATATATTATGATTATTCTGAAGGAATAGCTGTGGCAGAAGACATAACGTATTAGATTGCGCTAGTGTAGAATAATCGAATAAGTATATGTTTTAAAATTTCGAGCCATTTGTGTACCTGTTCTGTGGTTTTGATTGGGTCCCATAAGGGTGGCAGTGACCATGTATATACCCGTAGTCTAGTTTTCCACCACATTCGTCGCATTTTTGGTAATACCAGTTGTATGCGGTGTCTACTCGAAGTATCATAGCATCTTGGGTAAATAGCACACGCTGTTGATATTTTTTTGTTACCAACTAATTTATTTAATAAGTATGAGTAGTTAACGATCGAATTTTCAAACCTGTTGGGTGTTTGGATCTATCTGCAATAGCGTGCCCAATGGGACCCTATTTCGTGCACGTTCCTATTCCCAATCGGCTAGCCTTTCTGTTTGTAGCCCTAGTTGGGGAATGCTTGGATTGCTTTCATTGTATCTGCATTAGTATATGTGAACCTATTAGTATGAGTCATGCATTTAATTATTCTACAAATAGTAATGGCATAGATTTTTTGTACGCAGCCAGAAGCTCGGAAGTCTCTTCAATAGGTGGGTTGAAGTAATAAGAAGTTGCTGAAGTGGCCGATAGCTGTAGCTGACCTGGGTAGCACAGAAGGACAATTCATTTAGTAAAGGCTACACGTACGGAATGGGTATGTAATATATTTTGTACACGTATTTACGCACCACCATATGTTTTTAGGTAGCAAGAGCTAACAGCTAGTATTACAGGTTGACGTAAACGCGCATATTCTTCCTCTTCAAAATTATCGGCCTTTTCATTCCACAGCGTAAACATGACGACGTTATTGCTGCATAGTTTTAGTGCGCATAAGATATATTTATGTGGTAAGTTCATCAATGTAAGTGAATAAAGTATAGTCAGTTAAGATTGAAGCAAGTATACTAACTTAAGATTGCGTATCGCAATATTCCTGACTTTAATCTTGTTAGTGGTAGCACTTCCATACTCTTTAACTTTCTCTACGTTCTGAACATAACCAATGTAGTCTGCAAATAAATGCCGTTTATTTTTTACCGCCTCGTTGTTGCACTAAAATAATGAATTTAGAAATTGTAAATACCTGTAAGTATTGGATTCTTTTTTTCCAGCCTCCCACCAAGCTCATTAGAGGCAGCAAAATTAAAGTAATGGTATGGGAAATCGTTGTCTGTCAAAAGATCTGTGCGTGTATGCTTTCCAAAGCAGAGAGTGAAATCATTATCCAACGTTTTTCCCCAGCTGTCTGTCTTTTCAAAACCAAAACCTTGGATTCTATAAACACAATTTAGTTGCAAATCATGCTCAAAACGGTCTTTTTCTTTCAAATCTGCATTCGCTTGTATGGCAGATCCCTATATGCCAGCATCATGCATTATTAACTTGCAAGCTATTTGTTTTGTATAATGCATATTCATGGCAAGAAGTTACGGACAGTGTTATACCTTTTTATCTAGTAATATGCATGAGAAACCTGTTGCAATAAGACTTGGTACTTTTGTTGCTATCCATTTCCGGTAAACCCTAACTTCGATGAATTTTGTATTGTCTGCTGGATTCAGGTCTGTGAAATAGGCTAGAGATCTTTGTGGAACAGCAGGTTCAGCTATGGCTTTCGAGGCAGTGCCGGCATCACTGGTTAGTTCCATTTACCTATCAACATGCACATTAGTATAAGTATATAAGAACAAATACAAATAGAATGTGTAACCTTGTTTAATAATAACTTAAGGGAGTTCTTCTTTTGCTATAATCAGGTGCGAATATTTGCTATAGCCTTAGGCAGAAACTGTAAGACTGTATTTGTATATCTGAATGTGTGAGTTTGTAGCATAAAATATATAATGAAATACACATCATCTAACACAGAAATACGCAGATTAAGTCATGCAGCGAAGCATTTAGAGTATGAGAAAGACATAAGTATATTCTAACCATCAAAATAGGCAACATAATACAGCCTAAGATGTAAGACAAATTATCCGGCAGATACTATTATTACACTAAGGCAGATATCAAAGTTGAAAATATTATGGGTGTAGAAAAGTAAGGTGAGTATGAGAAACGCATAAGTATATTCTAATCATCAAAATAGGCAACATAATGCGGGCTAAGATGTAAGACGAACTACCCAGCAGATACTACTATTATACTAAAGCAGAAATGAAGGTTGAAAATATTATGAGTGTAGAAAAGTAAGGTCATCATACTAAAAATTGTTCTGCAAACGTACGCGCCACGCAGTAAACTGCATGGCGGTGCGGTAATTCTAATAAGTAATGAAAGGAAATCATAACTTAATACTATGGTCTGATATACCATAATTTTATTTAGGAAATCTTTATAAACGATATTTTTTGTGGTATTGTTCCCGCGCTCTGAATCCCCAGTAATAAGAACTTTTAAGCCTCCCGGAGAAGTGGCTCTAGATACGCAACATACAATTGGCCGTGGCCAAAGATTGTTTGGGGTAGGTAGACTCCTATTTTATTCAGGGACTGCCCCTGACTTTTGTTGATGGTCATTGCATAACACAAGTTAATTGGAAATTGCTTCCGCCTGAACACGAACGGGAGGCTATCGTCGTTGTGTATTAGTGAGATTCTAGGTAGGAAGACCTTTTGAGCGTTTCTAGTTCTTGTAATTATCTTCGCCTCTATAATTCGTTGCAGAAGTTGAGTAACAATGAGGCGTGTTCCATTACACAAACCTCCAATCAGATTAAGATTACGGAGTAGCATTATAGGCAAGGTTGTAAAAATCGCTAGGCGCTAGTGAGGCGGTTGGGCAAGGCCTAGCGATTAATCGGTTAGGCGGGGATTAATCAGAGATTAATCGGATTGGAATTTTTATGCCTAAAATTGTAATTTTAGATATTATATTATATTATATGTATAAGATAAGCATAATGTATCAAAGTTCAAATATTTGAAGTGTTCAAGATATAAATATAATACATAATTCTTTAAAGTTCAAAGTCAAACATAGATATTACTCGGTTTGTTGACCATTTTTAAGCGATCTTTTGCTTATTTTGTCCGATTAATCGGTTTGTTGACCTATTTTTAAGCGATTTAGTCCGACTTTTAAGTGATTTTGTTGACCGAATTTTAAGCGATTTTGTCTGATTAATCCGATTAGACCGATTTTGTCCGATTAATCGGTTTGTTGACCGATTTTTAAGCGATATTTGACCAAAGTGATTAAATAGGCCGATTATGATAAATCAAGGCGCTTAGTGAGCGATCAGCGATTATGCGGGGATTAATCGGCCGCCTGGACCGATTTTTACAACAGAGATTATAGGTGTCCCAATCTTTAGCGCCAAGATATGTTGAGGCATACTTGGGAATTCCACTGTGTTTAGGTACTCTGGCGGATATAACAACTCTGTCGCCCCACCGTCGTTGCTTTTTGGAGTTGCTTGATCGTAGCTTGTATAAAAGCGGCCTTCAGCGTCCACACTGTCTAGTATTTTCTTATTTATGACATCAACGGTCTCGTTTTTAGGACACACAATGGCCTTCTCTTGTAGTGACTCTGCAGTTGGAGCTATAAGTGACTCGCTATCATATATAAACTCAATTAACTCCGACAATCCATTTTCTGTATTTTCAATACAGTATTCATCCGGTATTTTAACCCAAGATACACTATCTGGGTCCGTTTCATCTGGGTACCCTGCGACACCGTTACCTATATCAAGTAGCCAATCTGAAAACCTCGTACTGCCGCTATCGGTAACGCCTGTTGGTAATGACCGACGCAATCGCATATTCTCGTGTAACAGCACAACTTCGAATCGGCTCCAAAGATATGATTCTGCAACTGAAGCAGCTATTATTTCGCTTTTCGATGCATGTTTTTTCACCGGCAGCGTCTGACGAAAATCGCCCCCCAAAATAACTGAATTTTTGCCAAATAGATTGTCTGGCATGTCCAATAAGTCCCTTAGTGTACGGTCTAGTGCCTCAAAACACTTACGGTCATTCATCGGCGCTTCATCCCATATAATCAAATCTGTTTTAGCAAGCAATTCCGCTAGCTGAGTGTTCTTCTTGATATTACAGACCGAGCTGTCCGTTAGATTCAACGACAACTTAAACCGCGAATGAGTTGTACGACCGGATGGCAATAGTAGGGAAGCAATGCCGGAAGACGCGACAGCCAACACGATTTTACCTTCAAATCTTAAAGCACATAGAATAGCTTTCCAAACAAAGGTCTTACCCGTGCCACCATGGCCATAAACAAATAACAGTTCCTGAGTGCCGGATGTTACGGCATTTAGAACTCTGTCAAATATCATCCGTTGCTGCCGATTAAGTTGTGGAATAATATAGTCCCTCTCTTCTGCTAGCCTTTCACGATTGTAATTCAGCTCTTCCATAACCAATCTGTTCGCCAGTATTCTTAGCAAATTGTCTGGAGGTCTTGGCAACGAAAAGTTGTCCAAAGATTTTCCGTAAAATGCTAGCAATGCTTGCAGCTCATAAAGGATACCACCTTTTATCATATCTTCATTTACATGAAGGTCACGAATATTCAACAATTCTGATAATCTGCCAGGAATGTCGTCCTGCATATGTTGCCAGTGTGACTCCCATAGAATACCAGGCTGTGTGACGTCGCAGAAGATGAGCATCTACACAAAAAGGGCTCTTAATTCCGAAGCAGTTGCTGTTGCAGCAGCCTCTTGCAATGCTAGCGTCCACTCTTGGTCATCACCCAACAAACCCATTGCCTCGCAAGCCGCACGGTGAGTGAAATATAGTGTTCCATCTGCTGTACGGATGTTAGGGAACGAAGTACAACCTCTCTGATGGCATAGCAACATTCTTTGATAAAAAAAGATCACCGCTAGCCGGGTGAACATATGTTAGCCTCCCTATAGAAGGTTTATTCCTATTCTGCCTTGGTGACCAACTTCGGGTGTTAGGCGACCATACAAATTCAGCGGGAAACTGCAAGTAAGTTAAGTGTCGGCCGCAGCGATATAGCCGATTAAATTCAAGCCATTCCGTGAGTGTTGTTTTTTTGTTCTTGGAGTTGCTGGCGATACTTGTAAGGCTCTGTGAAGCTCTAAAAGCCACTTGTTGCATGTTTTCTGCGTGGACAGTTAATATTTGAACAGCGGGTTCCCTGCTATGAATGTCAAACCCAAGTATGCGCCAGCAAGCTTCGTGTGGCCCAATATATCTGGCATCCATAAAGTTTCTTATTTCATCTATCTGAATTGAAGTCCCAATAGGAGCAGATCCGTTACCAGCTGACGAACTTGTGCCTCCTCGTTGTTGACCAATTGGCCTAACAATTCTTGCCACAATCCTATCAGTCCCCTTAGATATGTACTTAAATAAGTATTTTATGAGCATCGTCCAACCACAATATTCCACATTTATGTGTGCGTAAAATACCATACACAATTCACGATTATACGGCACAACATATCTGTTATCTAACCTGATCCCTCGGCGATATGTCCCAGCTCCTGATTCACGCCTGCGATAATGCACATACCCTTTGTCATCGATGTAAGTATGCTGACAGTACTCTTTTGGAAATTGCTTCTTACAAGCATCACGTCCAACTGTACATGGAGCATTAGGGTATGCACGGCCACACGGCCCATGCATCATCAGCTCAGAAATAACTCTAAACCCTTCTGGATCTTGAATATGATTAGGAAGCTCGGCACTTATGTAAGCATCTATACCATTTTCCTGGTCATTAGGCAGTTGGCGTTCTGTCCATAGTAATATATGACAATGTGGCAACCCGCGCTTCTGAAACTCAACTGTGTAAAGCATTACAAAATATACATAACAGAAAGAAAGTCAGCCTAAATTTTTGTTCGTATTTGCAAATTAGCATTAAGGAATTTTTAAAGTAATTAAGGCAGTAGGAATATTAAGAAAAATACCTGCGACAATCTTGCCAAAGATCTGTCGCTCACTAATAAACTTTATCAATGCATGGATCTTTCGCTCAAACACTCTGTCGATGACATCAGGCCTGTCGGCACTGGTCAACATAGGAAAAGCGTTCATGTACTCTTGAATCTCTGGCCATTTGACGTTGCAAGTAAATGTGACAAAAAACTTCGGGTTTCCATGTACCCGACAGATGGCCAATGCATCCAAATAATGGCTATACATATAACGGGGACCCCCAGTAAAAGATGCTGGCAAGATAATTCTAGAGCCAACATCGCGACCATCTCGATCACCCATAGTAATAGCGTCGTATATCCCAGACAAATATTCGCTCTGTATGTCATTCTGTTTGCGCCTAATAAAATCCGTTCTGTCCTGCTCAATAACATAGTATGCGTTCACTACATACTGCTGAAAAAGCCTACCAGCCCGTGTCACCAAGTTGTAAGCACTTAGTCTGTCGCATAATTGATACGCATAATACATCTTCATAGTCATCTTCTTTACTTCCTGCGTGTCTGAAGCTTCCACATTTCTTAGCATCAGATTTAGGTGGTAGCCTTCCTCACCATAAACAAAAAGAAGAGGAAATTGCAATGCCGTATACATCGGGTGCAATTTGTTTACACTCTCAGGCTCCCTAGAATGACGTTCTATTACAACATCGTAGTCTGTCATGCTTTGTGGGCCCCCTTCATACACNGTTGGCGTTCTGTCCATAGTAATATATGACAATGTGGCAACCCGCGCTTCTGAAACTCAACTGTGTAAAGCATTACAAAATATACATAACAGAAAGAAAGTCAGCCTAAATTTTTGTTCGTATTTGCAAATTAGCATTAAGGAATTTTTAAAGTAATTAAGGCAGTAGGAATATTAAGAAAAATACCTGCGACAATCTTGCCAAAGATCTGTCGCTCACTAATAAACTTTATCAATGCATGGATCTTTCGCTCAAACACTCTGTCGATGACATCAGGCCTGTCGGCACTGGTCAACATAGGAAAAGCGTTCATGTACTCTTGAATCTCTGGCCATTTGACGTTGCAAGTAAATGTGACAAAAAACTTCGGGTTTCCATGTACCCGACAGATGGCCAATGCATCCAAATAATGGCTATACATATAACGGGGACCCCCAGTAAAAGATGCTGGCAAGATAATTCTAGAGCCAACATCGCGACCATCTCGATCACCCATAGTAATAGCGTCGTATATCCCAGACAAATATTCGCTCTGTATGTCATTCTGTTTGCGCCTAATAAAATCCGTTCTGTCCTGCTCAATAACATAGTATGCGTTCACTACATACTGCTGAAAAAGCCTACCAGCCCGTGTCACCAAGTTGTAAGCACTTAGTCTGTCGCATAATTGATACGCATAATACATCTTCATAGTCATCTTCTTTACTTCCTGCGTGTCTGAAGCTTCCACATTTCTTAGCATCAGATTTAGGTGGTAGCCTTCCTCACCATAAACAAAAAGAAGAGGAAATTGCAATGCCGTATACATCGGGTGCAATTTGTTTACACTCTCAGGCTCCCTAGAATGACGTTCTATTACAACATCGTAGTCTGTCATGCTTTGTGGGCCCCCTTCATACACAATAGCTCCTATGGTGTCTGCAGTAGGCAGTTCATGCTGATTAGATCCAATGACACCAAATAACCTAATTTGAAAGTTAGGTATATCAGCATCACGTAGTTTGTCCCGTGCAGTTCTAAACAACTGAACCATACCATTATTGTTGTCTAGAAATTGAATAAGTCCTTGAACAATATCTTCTCTGAGAAGCTGCCTTTCATGCGGATCAAAATGCGATAATCTATGCCGAACTTCATGCTCTGTATCATAAATATACATCTGTAGAAATCTTGGGCTGTCGTCACCATTAGGACAAAACCCACCAATCCAATGATAAATCTGGCCCGAAACCCTAAATACATACGGACCTCTACCAGTGTTGATAGAGCTGTCAATAGTTGTGCCAAACGAAGTCATCGCGAACATCTGGTTGTAAGCCCCTATGTTCTCCATAAAGTGTCTATCTGAGAAAAGATGCATTATGTATTCTGGATAATGCTGATGTGTGCGCAAAAATACACGTCCGCCTGCACAGCATCTCTGGTACTGCGGAGCTGCAGATGCTGATAGGCCGGTTCTCTTTCCTCCATCCAGAACATTGCATGGCAATGCTGACAAACTTGATCACAGCCACCTAAAGATCTATAATCCGACGGTGCTCCTGTTGAAAAATAGAAAGTCAATACATTAAAAGGCGGCAACAACATGATAATTATTAATGAATACATTCATATAATAAGTGTAAGAAACATAAACTGAGTATTGACCTTCCCGCTGCGGAGGACCAATGGGACCCTGCATTGGCAAGCCCCCCCCCCATCCATCGACTGTGATGGTCCTGTAAACAACTATAGTAAGGACTCTCATAGAATGACCAACATGATAGCTAAAGAACCAACATAAATTTTTTAGCCGATGCATGGTAATATAAGTAACTACAACCTGTTAGTCTTGTAGCAAGTAATACTGATTAATAATTGTGACATCAGTAACATATAGTCGCAGAACGCAGCTAGCTGGCTTACAAAATACACTATTAAGACTCTAACCAATTTTTATGCTATATAATTGACAAAAGCTTATCATCTCGCAACATAGATTACGGCAGCCAATATAAGTAGCAGAACTAACGTGTCAATATAAGCTATTCTGAATTTATACCATTGTCAGTGAATGTGTATTCTAATTGGTTAGAGAATACACTATTAAGACACTAACCAATTTTTGTGCCATATAACTGGCGAAAACCTATCGTCCCACAACATAGATTACAGCCGCCAATATAAGTAACAGACTTAATGTGTCAATATAATGCATTCTGAATGAATACCACTGTCAATGAATGTGCATTCTAATTGGCCACATACACAAGACTAACCATTTAATAATTAACAATGTATATACATAACACATACCAGGACGTGTACTCTGACGACTGCGGCAGCCGCGCGTTGCACCTGAAACAAATAAACAACCATTAAAACAATAACCTATTTTTACATTCCGTAAGAAAGACACTTGTTTTTCTGTGCAATATAAATAAGCCCGATGAATAAATAATGGAGTTTGGCAACGAAACAGAATATAATGGCAGGTAAAAAAGATGCACTCAGATACATAAAACACACCAGCAGACGCATGCTGCCGAGTTGCCGGCGCACGGGGCCTACCTACAAACACCAACAAAGCTAACATAAGTAACACTTCGATATAACCTCTACATATCAGGATATTCTATTTTAACCCAAAGACAATATATATATTACGCAAACGGCGTGGTCGACGCGCAAGTGTCGGGCCTTCTGTTGGAATTGCATCACCACGAGACGAACCTGCCAAAAGATTTTGCAAAAGTAAGTACCAATCAATAATGAAGAAGGCTACAACACTAACCATAAGAGACCGGTGTAACTAATATACATACCACTAAACAACTAAACACACACTCAACAAATGCATGAATATACGACATACCTGCGAGCGAGAAATCCAAAACCATAGGAACAACAGGCGGTGCTTCATCCATAGGAGCCAAAGCCATACTTGTCGAGGCACCTGTACAAGTAAATTAAACCTATAATAACCAACGACATAACAACGAACGTAAATCCGCATAACCATACTAAAATGAGTGACACACCTTCACACGCAGGCACGTCCGAAGCGACACCTAACAAAGCTGCATCAACATTAGCTACCGTAAATGCAGAAACTGACTCATTCATTGTCCTCATTTGCACAGGTACAAAGGCAGCAGCACTGCCATCGACAGAGACAGCAGATACCAGATGCCCATAATTCTGAGATGCCACATTCAGTCCAACACCCACACGAGGCTGATGCGAGCCTTGAATAGCACTTTGCGATGCAGGCAAACAATTCTCAGGGCCAACAGGTGCAGTGACACTTATATCAGGAACGCAACAGGCGTTGCTACGACTATGACTGAGAGCGTCACCAGAATCTAACACAACCATATTATGAAACCCACCAGAACTCCGGCCCGAAACATTCTCAGGCAACGAAGTAGAAGGCTGATATGGCCAACAACCATAAGAAAGCAGCTGCTGCGAATCCTCTATAGGCATATCTCTAGCCATCTTATTTGGCAGGGCTTTTCTTTTTATTTTCATATTATATAGCCTATCTGAAAACTGAGCTAATGGAAAAAAAGAAAAAAGAACCCAGACAATAACGCAGAACAAACCACCACCTAAACACATATAAGTTTCAACCTAAAAACACACAAACCACACAATACAGGAAAAAAACACAAACCAACATGCAAAACAGATATATGCACAGAACAATACGCAGCTGAAGGAAGAAGCATACAAGAATAACAACCAAAAAAAATAAGACAACCTTATTCACCAAGCAACGCAACACAGAGGGCGATGAAAAAACTTTGGAAAACGGGACGCACAAACGGTGATACTTATCAACAGCATGTATATATAAAACGAATATGCATGTAAAATAGAAAACAAATATTAGGCAGTGGGAAACCGAAAAGGGCCAAGCATGGGCTAAAACTAAATAAAAGGCAAAGCCCAAAAAAAAGTAATTTTTTAAGCGTATCAACGAAATTAGTAGATTAGGGCTGAGCATCGGGTCAGAACCGACCCGAACCGACCCGACCCGAAAAAACCGAGAACCGAATTTCATGAAAAACCGGAACCGAAACCGAACCGACGGGCCGTCGGGTCGGTTCGGTTTTCGTCGGGTCGGTTCGGTTTTGTCGGTCTACGAGTATTTTGGTATGTTTTTTGTCGGTTTTGGGCCGAACCGGACCGGACCGAACCGAACCGACCTGAAACCGAATTTTATGAAAGACCGGAACCGAAACCGAACCGACGGGCCGTCGGTCCGGTTCGGTTTTCGTCGGTTCGGTCGGTTTCGTCGGTCCGGTTCGGTTTTGAACCTTCGGTGCTCAGCCCTATAGTAGATATAGATAATTGCGAAAAAATTTATGATTAAAAATAGTAACAACATTCGCTATTAAATTAATATTCTAAATACTTTTTAATTTTCAAATTTTTATTATTTTTCGTTTATAACGTATAATTTTTTTCTCTCACAATGACTACATATTAAACTCATAAGTTGGGGTCAACCCAAAACACAAGCTCGCAAGTATAATTGTTTGTCGTTATACATCGTCATTTTGCGCGGGTATTCGTTTAGTGTTAAATAAGCCTAAATTAAGTGTTTGACTATGCTTATATGAGTGTTTTTATGAGTTTATATATATGTTTGGTGCGGAGCAGTATAAAGTTTTTGGATCGGTGAGCAATGCACATTTTGATTTTTTATGGTCGTTTGGTAAAAGAGTGGTGGGCTCGTGTCTATTTTTAAGAATGCTAATTTTTCAATGCTTGTTTAATAAGCTTTTTTAGAATTAAAAGAATTGTGAGATATTAAATGACTAAAATACCTCTGTTTGGCGCAAAGCGGTGTAGAACTTTTTGGGATGGTGAGCAATGAGCATTTTAAATTTTAGTGGTCGTTTGACAAAAAAGCGGTTAGCTTTAACTAATTTTCTAATGCTTTTTTTTAAGAAGCGGTGAGCTGTGGCTACTGATCACAGCTCACCGCTACTGCTCACAACTAGTGGCAAAAAGGCTTGTGACTATCACTTTAAAATGTGTGAAGTCTCAAGTTCAATTATTATTAAATGCAAATAACCTTGAAGCGGCGTCCTGAAAAAAGAGGATTTTACATTTACCTGATTCAAGTCAATGTGACGATAGGTTCAAACCCATTAATTAATCGGCTAAAAAGTCAAAGACCAGTATTACCAAATAAAAGAAAAAACACAGCCAAAATGTATAAGGCTGCCCACAATGGGCCTGAATAATATCGGTCGAGGCATTAAACGACCGATTTGCAAATCGGTCGACCCACTGTGAGGGGAAGGGGCAATATCGGTCGCCGGGAAAAAAAGAAAAGGAATCGGTCGAGTATTCAACCGATATTCATTGCACACAAATCTCAACTTTTGCATTTATTAGTTGAACGTTTGAAACATTCGACCGTTTGTAAAAAAAAATAATAAATAAATAAAAAATCAAAAAAGTTACCACTTTTCATCCTATAAATAACAACACACTTTCAAACACACAATTTCAAACACAATTCAACCAAATTCTCATCAATATTCACAATGTCAAAGAAAAACACTCCACAATCAAAAAACCGACGATCCCGACTGTTGGCATAAATATTACGATATTTAATCTAAACATCCTCTTCATGTTTTGATGATGACAAAGATGTAAGTTACAACACATAACTTAAAGTGCTTAAGTTACTTGTGATCACAAATCTTCTATGCATTCATACGTCAACATCTCAACACAAGTATGCTTCAACAATCACTTAAGGTATGTATAAACAAATGTCTAATACATTTTATGATCAAAGGGATTTTTATTTAAACATTACAAAGTTTATAAAATTATATAAACATTTTATATTTCTTTGAAAAACATTTTTGGTAATAAAGGAAAATGTTTTATTCATAATAAATATATGAATTCAAATTTTTAACCAAAATCAGTTAGTTTTTCACCAAATAAACTTTTCCCAGAAAAAGACAAGAAAACTGCCCGTTACAGGTGGGCGGCCCCCTTAATTTTAAGGGGGCCGGCACGCTCCTCTTGTCAGAAACTTTTGCCTATAAATACCCTCTCAAACCTGGTATTTTTTCTGACCTTTTGCACTAAAATTTTCAGTCCCAATCCTTTCCAAACATCTTTCTAAATCCTTTGATCATAAGATTATAAGTCTTTGTTTTCAAGTGATCCAATCCTTCACCACTCAAAGTGCAAGAGAAGAATCCTCCCTATCATAAAGCTAAAGATATATTAGAGTCTAGTTAGTGTTGATGTGAAGTTGTGAGTTATGTATGTATATGTAATAAGTAGATCAAGATGATCTTACTTAGTAGTGAGTCAATGAGTGAGTAAGAAGTAGTGGGAAGAAGTAGTAGTGTGGAGAAGTCATTTAGTTGTGAAGATGTAGGTGTGTGAATAAGTAGTGGAGTATAGAAGAAGTTGTGAAGTAGTGAAGAAGTCGTGAAGTTGTGAAGTCGTGAAGAAGTCGTGAAGTCATGTAGAAGTTGTGTAGTGATCGAAGTCGTGTCGTGAGATTGGTTCTAGCTACTATTAGAACCCGACATTTAGCTTAGTGTCGTTAATTGGTGTAAGCAAAAGTTGTGTACGGTTTTCTCCGCCAAAAGGGAGCTTGTTGAGTAGTGAAGAAAACTCTCGAGTAGGTGACTCGGGGAGTGGAGTAGGGCAAGGAAGGTGTCCTTGTAGCCGAACCACTATAAATCATCGTGTCCGGTTTGCATCTTCTTTCTCTTATCTCTTTACATTTATTCTTGCATTTATCGCTTTATATCTATGCTTGCATATATGTGTTGGCTGTTGCTTATATTGTCATGATGATTGATTGTGTTATAGTTACAAGTTAATATTGTGATGGTGTGTATAATTATATGATATGATCTAATAGATTATTATTCACACTCCTCATATTAAGTTTAACTTAATAGATGATTTGATACAAAACGTTTTAAGATTTTAAAAGGAAAACATATTCACATAAAGATCAACCAAAACTCTATTCATTAAAACTAAGTTTTGAAAACAAACTCAAAAGCATACTTATATAATTGATTATATTGATTATATATTGTTTTCATAATAAACTCTAATTGAAGATTTTGAAACAAATATTTTATAAAAAGAAAAAGAGGTAAAATTATTCAACCCCCTTCTAGTTTTCCACAATTGAGTACGATCCATGTATCAAATTACTCATTAAGGAGGATTAAATATGAAAAGTATTTTGTTGATTAACTTGTATTAGTTTTGATGTTATATACACTAATTATACTAGCTTGAAATAAAATTATGCTTAAAATAAGTGTTATATGTTCGGTATTAAACTCAGAAAGTTTCACACCTTTCCGCAAAGTTAGAAAATAATTTTTGACAAAAAAGGCGGCCCCCTTAAATACTGGGCGGCCCCCTTAAATATTTAAGGGGTCCGCCTATCTGTTCGGCAATTTTTCAGAAACTTTAAAAAATCATAAAAATTAACCGTAACTCCGTAGAAGTCATGCCACCCGGCATTTTAAAGGTAATTGAGTCTACCTTCATTTAAAAATACTTACAAGTAACCATTACAAACTTAAATAAGTCAGAAAGTCAAAATACTATACGGTGGTCAAAAATTTGTGTTTCGTTTTAACGTAAAACTTTTGTTTTACCTTTTCCTTCAAGTCGGGCATTCCTAGTTGATATACTTTTGAAAAATTAAGTATTTATGTTTTCAAAATATTGATCTTAGTTAAACTATAGAATGGGAAGGAAACTATTCTATTTTCAAATAAAATCGAGCTAAGTAAATATTGGTGTATATAATACACAAAACGACGACAAGTGCTTTATGTGTTATGTGAACTTCTTTGTGATTTTATTTCCTTAATAAAATATACTAAATGATTGTTGCTATTTGAAGTTTAGCTAATTGTATATCTAAGCATATGTGTCCTATTAGTTTATAGCTAGTTTTCCGGTTTATACTTAACTAGATCTTATGATAGATTTCTTGCATTAGGATTGCTATTTTATGATTGCATTGTATATAGGTATAGATGGCTTAATGTTACTCAAACATCTTGTATATGAGTTAAATTTAGTCACCCAAATATTTCAAACAAATGAATCTATTATCAACAACACAATTAAATATTTTCAACAAATTACCTTGTTTTACCTTAGGTTGTTTAAATAAGAGCAATTAGATCATTTTAAAACATTAGTAGTTATATAAAAGAAAAAGTATTTTCAAAATCTAAGTGTGTTCATTATACATAACAATAAATAGTCTTTCACATAAACAAAACATATAACAATCATGAAGTAATAAGTCAACTTTCAATCATTCACTAACCTCACTCATAAATAATCTTAGGATTAATGGAACACACTATCAAAATGTCTATTTATTTTAAATGAGTGTTCGTAAGGGTCTAGAAAGATCTTGATATTAAATCAATTCATTATTAAAATTATGGTTGATATATTTATCAAATCTAATTGACATGCTTTTAAGTGTGGACAAGAAATTGGATTGTTATTTGTTTAGTTTCAAGATTATATCAAATTACAACAAAAGACATACTCTTGAATCTACATACTCAATCACACTAGATTGATATAAAAACATTTACATCCTTTGTAGATGAAAAGAATATGCATTGGATCATAACTCACAATTGTGTTGATAATGTCATATTGAATCTACTTGTCCAATAGTTGTGTTCCAAATATTAGTGTAACATGTTTAATACATGCATAAAACATACAATGAAGTAGGATTGACAACTTGGATGTTTCGTCCGAAATATTCAAGCAATTTACATTGCAATGCAATGGATAAATGTGTCATATCCGAAAAACCAAACATGAGCAAACTAACAACATATGTAAACTTTGCTCACACTACTTAAAGTCATCACTCCAAGCTAAAATACACATTTAAGAATAATACATACTATATATTCTATGTATTTCATTTTCTTTGCAGCATGAATGGTTGTGTTACAAGACAATGCACTACACATTCCTTTTAAAATAATATAAGTTATTAAAATTGAAAAATAACTTGTCACAATGCATAAACAAGTAAAATTCATCTTTTCAAATACCAGTTAAATTATGGTATATAACATTGGCAAAAATCATTGAAAATAATATTTTTTTAAGAATATAAAAATGTCTAGTTTTAATATCATTTGAGAATCACAAACTTATTTAAGATAAATAATCTTAATGAGATTCATTTCACAAGATATGCTAAGGAGCATTCTTAAATCAAGCACATTTATTAAATTAAATAATGTGCCATCAAAAACAAACAACCGCTAAATCATAAACAAAAGATTAAAACATTTTGGTTACTCTTATCAAAACATTCAACACATCTCTTTTGAGATCGTGAGTAAAACATATCATCTAGATTTATTTTCATAAGAACATGATGTTTGAGTCACATTAAGCCAAGTATTAGTGAATCAAGGAAACTTCATATTTGGTACTCTTCGATAGGTAAATTTAGGAACTCAATTTCTTCTAAAAGGAGAATGACTACTGGAGAATCTATTGACTAGAAAATCAATTTAACCTAACGGTTGAATTGCTTCTATATGAGAAGTTGGGTGTGTGTAACCCGTAAAAACGGTCGTGTTTAGCCTGAATTGAGCACCACTAGTAATAGTCTCATACTCATTCTCCAACTTGATTAAATGGTTCTTCCTAAATATACCTAACGCTAGTTTACTTTTATGAACTTTGCCTCACATTAGAATTTTTCACTCCTAGATTTATGGCATCTCGCATATATGATATTTCTAGATGTTTATTTGCTCCTACGTGATTTGATTATATGCCTTCATAATTATTTGCTTAGTTATTGAATGCATGTTTATTATAATAGTTATTGTCTTTCTATAACTATTTTGACATGATATAGTTTTGTACTTATGATACATGCCTAAATGCCTTTACATGCTTGACTCTATATGTCTCATCCATCTAGGTATATATTCCTTGCCTTTAGATCTTACACCCTTATTTCATGAGAACGTTAGTGTCACAATCCGATAGGTCATTATAGTCTCAAAAGTGTCTTAAGTGTCCTAGAGTCTTCATGCATACTCACTTCCTTATTCATCACCTTGTTCCCTTCCAAACAATCCACTCCTTTGTCAAGAGATAGTTAGATAGTAATCTAATACCTCTCTAAGTTAATGTGACAACTTAAATATTTCATCCGAAACGTTTAAGTATTTTTAATTAGCGAAATGCAAATTAAAATGTCACTCGTTGTTCATGTATATTTCTTGAGTCATGACTCTATTATTATATAGATGTCAAACATCTTCCGTCCTTCTTTAGGAAAACCTCATAACTCATTTTGTGATTGTTTTAAACATTCGCAATACTCGAGAAGAGCTACATAACTTCATGGATGAAGTTCATTGTATGTTATCCTTCATCCTCCGTGTCATTGTCAAGCTTATCACTTTCATGTTGATTCGTCTTTATTTTTTTGTGTTACACTTTACATCCGGATGAGCATGAACCTAAACCCACATCACACAACTTACATATATCCTTCTACCTTAGACCTAAACCCACACCACACCACTTACATATATCCTTCTACCTTAAACCTAAACCCACATCACACCACCAAACTCTCCAACATTCTTACTTCCAAGAATGCACCTCCATTGGCCCAACATATTTACCCGCAATCAACCTCTTCCTTGTCAAACTTTCCACCACCAATGTGAAATGAAAAACCGAGTCATCCTTTATACTACCAATCTCGAGTCATCCACCATTTCCATGCCCTCAAAGAAACCAAAAATCAATATCATACCTCGTAAACAATAAACCTCAACCTCTAACTCAAAACTCCATCACGTCAACCTCTAATTTTTACGTACCATCTAAAACATCCTCCACCACATCTTCATCTCTATCCATCAATGGATATCCCAACTCACAATTGTCTCCACCACCAAAAGTGTCACCACCACCTCCTACCCAAGAAATTCATTCCATGAATATCGCTCTTTTAATCTCACCCTTGTGTCGCTCTTTGAATCAAAGGGCAACCGTCATATCCATACACTCATAAACATGTTTGTCTATGTCATCAAAAGTCAAGTGAATTTCATTATGAAATGCGTCTTTTCCACTTTCTAACAAGTGAATAACACGAAGAAGATATCCAAGCTTCAAGTGTTGTCGAGTCATCACCACCTCATCCAAGTGACTTAATATTTTGTGACTTAATATAATTAAATCTCATACGCCGACAGATATCCTTAAGTTTCAAAACTCGACACTCAACCCCCTACTTTTCCCTTGTTCGACGATATAAATATTTCGTGACTTAATATAATTAAATCTCATACGCAACGCGTGCGATCCCAAGGTCTCAAGTTTAATACTAGACGTACACGTATTAATATTTATCCACAAACCTAACAGCTCCCACTTGGATATCTATTAATAGTGTAATGACATTGGTTAGCGTCTAGCAACACGCCAATGCCCCTAGATCAACTCGAGCTAGGTTTCCTAGAAAACCTTTAATGATTAATCATTATTATTATCCTTTAGTTACTAATACCACGTTAATAAATATATCATTCTTTAATTAACAATTCTGTTTCTCATTGTTTATGATTGAGCAAGATTACCAAAACATCTGAACGTATTCCAGATAGACTTTGGGCGTGCGCACATAAACATCTTGTCAACCCTACGAGGGGCCAACGGTATTAAACTTCAAAACAAATTTGAAGGAACAAATTCTCTCTTACAAAACATATGTCGGTCGAATCCTTGGATTAGGTCCTAATCATTGTCACGTCTTAAGCATTGGTCATGTTATTTTTTAGGGGGATTTAGGGTGTTATTTTTAAAACGATAATTGCATGTGTCATACTCTTAGTCCATATACCTTTGACATCCATATCTTGTTCCCCAATAAGTGTCATGCATATATCTATCATCATCATTATGTATATGTGCATTCTTTTTCTACTAACTCTGTTTTGTAGGATTATTTTTTTTCGCTCGATTCTTTGGTAGCCAAGACTAGTTTTGAGCATACACCAAGGGGGAGCATACACCAAGGGGGAGTATACACCAAGGTGGAGCATTAGCAATAGTCAAGGCTTCACTCACGATGATGCAAGCTCGCCATATACATTCTATCTCAAGGATTGAAGTGTAGTAGAAGTCTCGTCTAAGAGTCCAGCTTTTTGCTTCGACAAAAGGGGGAGAAGAAGTGTAAACAAGTAACTTATACATTTTATTATGAGTTATAGTTTACATAGTTTGTCATCATCAAAAAGGGGGAGATTGTTAGCATATATTACGATATTTAATCTAAACATCCTCTTCATGTTTTGATGATGACAAAGATGTAAGTTACAACACATAACGTAAAGTGCTTAAGTTACTTGTGATCACAAATATTCTATGCATTCATACGTCAACATCTCAACACAAGTATGCTTCAACAATCACTTAAGGTATGTATAAACAAATGTCTAATACATTTTATGATCAAAGGGATTTTTATTTAAACATTACAAAGTTTATAAAATTATATAAACACTTTATATTTCTTTGAAAAACATTTTTGGTAATAAAGGAAAATGTTTTATTCATAATAAATATATGAATTCAAATTTTTAACCAAAATCAGTTAGTTTTTCACCAAATAAACTTTCCCCAGAAAAAAACAAGAAAACTGCCCGTTACAGGTGGGCGGCCCCCTTAATTATAAGGGGCGGCCCCCTTAATTTTAAGGGGGCCGGCACGCTCCTCTTGTCAGAAACTTTTGCCTATAAATACCCTCTCAAACCTGGTATTTTTCCTCACCTTTTGCACTAAAATTTTCAGTCCCAATCCTTTCCAAACATCTTTCTAAATCCTTTGATCGTAAGATTATAAGTCTTTGTTTTCAAATGATCCAATCCTTCACCACTCAAAGTGCAAGAGTGCAAGAGAAGAATCCTCCCTATCATAAAGCTAAAGATATATCAGAGTCTAGTTAGTGTTGATGTAAAGTTGTGAGTTATGTATGTATATGTAATAAGTAGATCAAGATGATCTTATTTAGTAGTGAGTCAATGAGTGAGTAAGAAGTAGTGGGAAGAAGTAGTAGTGTGGAGAAGTCATTTAGTTGTGAAGATGTAGGTGTGTGAATAAATAGTGGAGTATAGAAGAAGTTGTGAAGTAGTGAAGAAGTCGTGAAGTTGTGAAGTCGTGAAGTCATGTAGAAGTTGTGCAGTGATCGAAGTCGTGTCGTGAGATTGGTTCTAGCTACTATTAGAACCCGACATTTAGCTTAGTGTCGTTAATTAGTGTAAGCAAAAGTTGTGTACGGTTTTCTCCGCCAAAAGGGAGCTTGTTGAGTAGTGAAGAAAACTCTCGAGTAGGTGACTCGGGGAGTGGAGTAGGGCAAGGAAGGTGTCCTTGTAGCCGAACCACTATAAATCATTGTGTCCGGTTTACATTTCCTTTCTCTTATCTCTTTTCACTTATTCTTGCATTTATAGCTTTATATCTATGCTTGCAAATATATGTTGATTGTTACTTATATTGTTTTGATGATGATTGTGTGATAGATAGAAGTTAATATTGTTATAGGAAGAATAATTATATGATATGGTCTAATGGAGTTAGATGCATTATTCACATTTCTCATGTTGAGTTTAACTTAATCGATAATTTGATACAAAACGTTTTAAGATTTTAAAAGGAAAACATATTCACATAAAGATCAACCAAAGCTCTATTCATAAAACTAAGTTTTGAAAACAAATCCATAAGCACACATATATAATTGATCATATTGATTATATGTTGTTTTCATAATAAAATCTAATTGAAGGTTTTCAAGCAAACATTTTATAAAACGTAAAAGAGGTAAAACTATTCAACCCCCCCCCCCTTCTAGTTTTCCACAATGTAGTTGGGATAAGTCCTATATTCAATTCATTGAATATCATGTGAAATTGGTATTTCAACGCATCAATATACTTTAAGTATATTCTAACCAATACTCAGATTTGCCTTAGTTTAATGATATTCCCATATCATTAATTGACAACGGACAATTTAGAATAACATAAGTTATTCACGGATTTAAACATGCAAATATAAGATACAATTTATTATTAATAAAAACAAACGTACAAAGTACTTTAATTCATTATAAATAATGATTGCTAAATGTCCTTTATCCAAATACTAAATAGATCAATGCATGATAATTCTAGTTAACGAATTTTGTCTTAAGTAATGACATGAAGACAATTATGCCTCAAGTAATGACAATCATACTTGTTGACAAGGCATTTTTTTTAACTAACTTTGATCTATCATAATTTTGAGAATATTTATTTCAAGAATTCAATTAGCGGAATTCTTGTATGTGTATATCCAACTATCTTGATATAGCCACATAATATTTCATAAATGGTGTGACATCCTCAATCACCAACTTATGACAATCAAACTTTCAAATATTTTAAAGTTTAAAGTATTCTAACTCTTTAATGTATAATGCAACTATGCTCTTAGTTGAGCACAACTAGTTCACATGGCTATTATCATGGATGAAATCCTTCCATGACTAGTATTGAGTGTCATCTCAATTAAATCAACATTAATTGTTATACAACCAAATATGCTATTTAAATCCCGTAACTTACATAATCCCATTGTGTAATTTTGATGCCTTCCAATTCTTATCAAGATTTCTGTCGGCTATTAACAATTACACAAAAATTTGCTCATATTGTTTATACTTAGACTTTAGGAGCAATTCCAGGCTGAGTCAGGTTTATTTTTTTTAAAAGTTCAAAGCATATCCATCAACGAATATACTATTACAGCAAGTTTATATTAATACATTTAATTGAGTATATTGTCAAACATTTTACCATCGTTAGCTGATAACATACAATAACAATGATAACATGAAAATCCTTCAGTCAACTTAGATTCCATTCATGTTTTATCTTTACAAATTAGTTATACATATTATATATTTTGAAAACTAGAAGGGGGGTGTGAATAGTTACCGCTTTTAAAGTTGATTATCCTTTTAAACTTCATAATACATTAAGTTATATAATCCTATGATATACTTTTTTCCATTGTGAATGCTGATGATGTCTATGTATAAAATTATGTTTTGGTCTTCAAAGATGTAAACCAACAAAATTGTACATGTTTATCTAGCATGCCGATCTAGATAGAAATAAAAGTAAAAAGCATGACGGAATTCAACTAAACCATACACGCACAGTGATTTATCATCGTTATCGTTAACCAAGTAACTCTATTGTCCTTGCCCTACCCATGCCCCTGGAGTACTCAACTCGAGAGTTTCTTATCACTATCAACAAACTCCTTCTCAGGTGGAGAAACCTTCTACAATCGTCGCTTACACTTTTCCGGGTACAAAGCAGGATTCCGAGTGAGTCTAGTTCGAAGGTAGAACGCAACGTCATCGTCGCTAATTTTTTTACCGAACTAGGCTAGAATGTCGATTTTTCACGTGGTACAACGCACGTCCCAGTCGTCGCATTACACAATTTTACCGAGCACTAGGCTAGGATGTCCGGAGTTTGTTGACACGGGGTTACAACACCACTCCGCTATCAGCACGGTATGTATTTTGAGGCCTAACAATTAGCAAGACCGAGGTCACTGGTTCCGTCAGCACATGATACAACTAACGTCATAAACTAGGCGAAGTCTGATAACACAACAAATTGATATGACAAGTCTTGGACATTATGAGTGAAGCTTGAACCTTCTGTGGATCGGAACTGGGAACTCCTTGCGCGTAAACAGATGGTAGAGGAAGTCTATGCAGTCGCGCACGAACTAGCGGTCGCATGAAAGACAACCTGAAAGCCACTAGGGTGTTGTTCTGTCCCGATGACGAGGCATAGATATATGGGATCGGCGTCACTCTGGGAAGACCGTCGAGCGCTATGTGTGGGATGAATAGGCGTTTGTCCTGTAAGAAGGCAAGCGGTTTTTTTGTGCTATAAGCCTCAAAAATGAAGCAACCTGTAGAAGTAAGGGAAAAGGCCGGTTGGAACGGTCTACTTGGCCTGCGAGACGCCCGCGGAATTGTGTGGGACAGGGGAGACTACGGGGCTGCGTGGGAAGCACAACACAGTACGAATGTGCGGACTGAATTATTTGGAAGCGATGACTAAGAGAAAACGGTAAAATGAGACAGCGATAAGTAACATAAAACGTATGAAGATTAGAAAGAGCAATGTGGTTGCAACAGCGAAGCGAATACGTTCTCTTAAGCTTGATTTTTATAAAGATTTTATGTGTTGTTGGTTCGTGTGAGATCGTCGTGTGTTGCTGTGACGGCTGCTGATTTGTTTTTCGGTACGTTCTTCTGCTCCCTGCTGTC
>LBNU01024708.1:31255-37562 GCA_014162995.1 Artemisia annua | reverse complement strand
TGCACGAGCAGCAATAGACGCATTAACCGCCGATTTAACATTGTCGACATTAACAGACCTCAAATGCCAATCTTTCAACTCCTTCTCAGTTATAACCAGCTTCGACCCTTCCTCTAACCCAACAGTCTTAGAACTCGAACTCTTCATAGAACTCGAACTACTCCCCGTATTCAACGAACACGACCCCGAACTGGACTTAGCCGACCCACCAGAACTCGAACTCTCCTCCTTTATCCTTGTCACCAACCGATTATCAACACCTCCCAACATCACATCATCAACAACCGGCAACATAGGCGTAAGCCTAGGAATCGTCCTAGCAATCATATACCCGTCCCAAGACGCCCTATGTTCATCATACGACAATCTACCATCATCCAACCTATTCACATCTAACGAAAACCTAGGTGCCGTATCACACGACCTTCTCCCTAATCCATAATCCACCTTATCCCCATCCTTAAAACGCGACTTATTATTATCATTAATATCCTTCTTTTTGCCATTTCGGCCCCATTTTCGCAACTTATCCCAAATATTCGTCTTCTTATCGCGTAATTCGATCTCGATATGTTCCTTCATTGTCATTAAATCATTCTCATCATCAAACTCAATATCCTCATTCCTTAAACACAAATCATCATCTAAAACCCTAATTTGACTAATTTCATCATCCTCATTGTCTTCAAATATCTCCAAAACCGGTTCTACAATACTCGAAAACTCGAGATTCTTCGATTCGATTCTAACACCACTAGATCCATAACCTCCAGTATCCACGTCATCAATACCAAACAAATCGTTCAGCTTACTAGTATTACAAACCCTAACATCACATGATTTGCGGCGTTGATCTGGAACGACGCTGTCGAGTTTTTCAACGGCGACGGATTTGCTGCGGCGGAGCTCCGGTTGAGCGGAGGAGGAAGATGAGGCTCCGGCGTGGTATACGGTACGGCGGCTCATCGGAAATGAGATGATTTTTGTGGTTGAAGATGATGTTAATGATGATGATGATGAGTCTAGAGTGGTGAGGCGATCGGTGAGGCATAGTGCGCATAGGCCGGTGGTTGGTGAGTTTGGGTGACGTGGACAGGTGGTGCGACGGCGGGTGCGGGGACGGGTGCGGGTTGGTGGATCCATCGTCATTAGAGTGAGAGTGTGGGAGTGAAGGTTGATGACGAAAGGGGATCTATAGGGACATAGGGTACCCTAGTAGATGAACCCCACTTGTTTGTTTTTTTGTCAACTATATACTCGAGATTCTGCGGAAAATAAGTCGACTAGACCGGGCAAATTGTCATCAGCGTCACATCAGCTTTTCAACACTATCGACATCGCCACAAAAATTATGTAATAAAATAATATACATCAGTTGATGTTTAGGTTAACTTCTTCGTTCTTTGAGCTGAAATAAAACAGAACACCGTTAGCTTGTTCTGTGGTTTTATTTCAAGACCAAGCTTCGGCGTTAGAATAAATATATGCTTGATATGAAATGTAATGGAAGAATATAGGGAGACAGGGAGAGACAAATAGTCTGTATCCGAGTATGAAAGTGTTTGTTATTCAACTGAGTGAAAAACTCTATTTATACTAAGTGGCAATTGCTCCACAACACGAGTATTGTGGAGGGTTGGATTGTCGTCTAGACGCAGCGAGTAAATCGTTGTTGATGGTCACAAGCTGCCTGTGGATGTTATTTTGTCACGATGTCGGAGGTAGCCATTGTGGACCACTCTTTACTCCATTCGTAAGTTAATGTACAGTAGCTGACAGATAGTACGTTCGCAACTTCAAAGTAGTCTTACCTCCTATGTCATTGCTTTCGGTCCTGCAGCTACTTCGGAGGAATGTTCCAACATGTGCTATTACTTCTTTATATTTTTCCCATCTTAGTGTTTTAAGTGTGATTATATCCTCCTAATTATCCGGAGAAGACTATACCTCATCAATCACTAAAACATACCCTACTTAAACGCAAATATGCCTCACTTTAACCATAAATATACCGCTACACTCGCACACATACAAAACTAAAGAAAAAGAAGTTAGTCGTTCAGACGACCGGCTTGTGCCAAACCTAGTCCAAGACGCAAAAGGGTAGTGGTTTTATAGCTAGAAGGCATCTTTTGGGATTTGAATGGGTCTTCCATAAGGCTTACTACCCCTAGCCTTATACTAGAGAATGAAGGTGTAAATATGTGATTAATTTTTTGTCTTAAACATTCGTGTTAGTATTTTATTGATTTGTGAAAAAGTAAGTCATTTAGTTGCAACGAGATGATGTTGGCGTTGTTGCCTTTAAGTCTTCAATTTGTTTTTTAAAGTCAAAGGAGCATTTACATCTGCAACTGAGCAAATAGCTTTTGGTGGGGATGAAAACGACAGAACACCGTCCTAATGTGGTTGGCGTTAGATTAATGTTATGCAACTCGTATTTTTCGGGCTCTAATAATATGTTGTCTTTTTTAAAAAATTGTTATGCAACTCGTAGTGTGGAAATCGAGCCTTTTCACTTTTTTATTTTTAATTAATTTTTTAAATAGCATGCGCGTCGGAAGGGTATATTTTAATAGAGAAATTGATTAGCGTTGATGAAAAAATTATTACGAGAATAATTGATAGGATATTAGTGACGATGTGAGTATGTGACACTAATTAATAGCAGTGATGAGCGATAATGATAGTCGTGATTGCAAACAAAAAATGTCGTGATGCTCATGATATAAGTTTTCTTGAATACAATGTTTTCTACGTATAATAGAGCGAGATTATGTACTAGAAAAAGTGAGCAAAACGGAACATATACAAGACCAACCAATAAAAGTAAACCCAACATTCTACCAATAAGACATAGAAAAGTGAGCACATGAAATATGTTGTAGCATTGTTTTGTCGATGTTCTACTTTAAGTGTACAAAATAACCTTTTTGAAGTGTGCTAGAAGATGATTTGCTCTTTAAAGTGAAACATTTATCACTTATGCATTTGGACTTTGGAAAATAGAACATTGTTGTTTAAAATAAACTTTGATAAGAATTCAAAATACATATAGCCGAAATTAAAGCATGATAACTGTGTTTTGAAAACCGAACCAAAAAAGTCGGTTGAACTAGGAACCGGACTAACCGTTCGACTAATTAAACCGAAAGAAAACGAAACCTGGCAATTAAAAAAAAAAAATATATATATAGTTAAACATGAGACTAGACTAACGCATTTAAAGCCAACGTTGGTAGTATATTTTAAGAAATCAGTCTTTGGAACATAGTGAAAAAATTATTAAAATGAGAATGTTGAAGGAAAACTAGCCACCCTAATATGCGCAAGAGCTTTATTTGATATCCAAGTTCAATCACAAATCAAAAAGATTTTTAAAAAAAAAGAGTGAAAATAAACTAACAAGCTAGAAAGATTAAAGAAGCTCAAGTTATAATAAACCGATTGGAGTGAAAAGAAATTTTAGCCTCATATTTTAAATAAAAAGAGATAAATGATATGGAGATACATATATTTTTGTGACTGCGTCAAAAATTTGTGTTTATGATTCCTTCTTATCATCGTATTTTAATTATATTTCTCAATTGATCCTAACTCGTCGACTCTTTTGGTTTGTTTTAGAAAACTTATGTGCGAAGATTAATCCATGTTTGGCCATACTTTAATGGCTTGCTATATACATTTATTTCTTTTTCTTGATTATCACAATGAAACACAGTTTACTCGGATATAGTAAAATCACAATGAAACACAGTTTATGAGTGTCTAACGGAAAACAAGTCGGGAGTCGTCATTAAGCCATGAAGGTCACATTAATAAGGGCATAAAAGTTTCACATGGACCTAAAATTTTGGCTATGCTATTTGCCTGGGCTGGGCTGGACTTTCTTTAAAGACATTTTAGCAATGGGCTTTTCTGAATCCGGTCAGGCCATAGTTTTATGCACTTCTTGACTTCTTGCCTTCTTGAACAAAATGCTTGAAAGTTGAAACTAAATTGAACGTGCCTTTTTTTAACGGCGACTTAGTATAATACTAAGTTAGCTATTTGATTCTACAGTACTTACCTAAAAGGTAGTCCTTGCCAACCTCGAATAATAATTAATGATTCGATTCCACAGTACATACCCAGAAGGTAGTCCCTGTCAGCCTCGAATCGACACATCTATGGGGCAGAACCCCACAAATTCCACCTTGAAGAAAACCCTCACGAAGAGACTCAAACCTGAGACTTCTCGCATGTGATAACAACCTCCCCAAGATCATCCTTGGTGGCCAACTGAGCTAGCCCAGTTGGTGGCCATGGAGATACTTGAACGTGCCTTAATATTGATCTATTAAGCAATCAATTTTAACCTTTTGAATTTTCTTGAACATGAATCAGTTGAAATTTGCGTTGCACTTTAAGTCTTTAACATCAACTAGTGAAAGTTAGCTTGAACCTGAAGCATATGAAAACTTTTGACATAAATGTGGCCTATTTAAAACCTGTTAATCCTTTAAAAAATTTGGAATATAGTGTAAGTGTCATAATTTATATATCTGAGACATATATTCGCAGTATATATACATAGTTNAAAAAAAAAAAAAAAAAAAGTAATGTCATCGTTTTAGAAGGTTTATTTTGAAGTTTTATGCATTATTGACGATAAATTGTGCGATCATTATTTTTAACTTGATAGCTTTTATACTTGCTTTTATTGCCCAAAACTTACTTGATCTACAGTAGTTTCACTTTCACATATTCATGAAAGCTAAACAACGTTTTTCTCGTGTTGCAAACTAGTTGAATCAAACTACGTTTTGTTTTTTCTATGTGACCGATATCAATATTCTAGCTCATTTGGCTTTAGAAACTTGTTATTAAAAGGGTGTCGACTTGACCGATATTTTTATTATTAGCTTGAACCAATTATACCGTACACATAACTATCAATATTTAATTATTTATTTTGTATTTGAGAGATAAAATAAAAAGAGATTTAATAATAAGGGAGGAAACATGTGATGGAGATTGGAGAAGCCATGGCGTGCGAGCCGTGTCCCTTGCCTGGCTCTTCTCGTGAACGCTACTCACGGTTACCCCGTGGAAACATAGCTTTATTTACAATTACACCCCTTATATTTTGTTAAACCAACAAAGTTAGACTTTAGTTCCATTAACATGAAGCTCACTTTGGTGCCTAAGATCGAGTTCATTTGTAAGTTACACTTATTATAATCTTTTTGGTAAAATGTTATATGATAATATTATTTAACTATCAACAATCGGCTAGAAGACACCGCTTGTTGCTCGAAGATGTTTGGATTCACGAGAGTGCATATGCTAGAAAGAGCATTGTTAATCTTACCGTGTGAGAGGATCTCACAACCAACCTCGGGTGTGAGAGTAAATGTGTTTTTATGAATCAAGATTTGAGAGAATAGGGTTTAAGTGTGTGTGTGTGTCAAAGCCCGAGTTCAAATGAGGTCCAATGTCTGATATTTATAGGCGAAGGTTTTTGTCGTTTTCCTTGAACACAGGTGGCGGATCCCGCTAATGTCCAGCAAACAATAGCGTGACTACCTCAAGCTTGGTACTTTAAACCTGGGTATCCGAGCTATATTGTTTGTATATGTGATTTCCAACCGCCTTTGGGAGTCGTGACGCCGCCGGATCTAGTCTTTTTTACCCGTATATGGAAAGATTTGTTACAATATTCCTTTCTTCTATGGTAGGTCACATAATTCATGATTTAGAGCTTACTCATCTAGTAGGAACGTGGCAGAAGAGTATTTAACTAAGGCTTATGCTTTTCTCCCGTTCAGCGACCCTTACTCCCTAGTTTCAGGTTTGTGCTACCCTTGTCGAACCCGCTTGCTTCACCTGCTCCATCCTGCTTAGGGCTCATGCTTTATGGGCAGCCGAGGTGCTATTTGTTCTTATAGGGCGGATTCCACCCTATACGTTATCATTATATAAAAAAGTATCTTGAACATAAAGTGAGTCGTTGGTTATTATGTTAATATTATATACCTTCAAAAAGACAAAATAATAATGAAAAAAGTTATTGTAGTAAAAGGCGAAGCCAAAATGTTATAATTGAATGGGTAATTTTTGATGAATTTCAAAAGTTGTATCACAACGACTTTTTAGAAGTCGCATACATTTTAGTTATTAGGTGCGTTTTCTCCCTTCTCGTTAAAAAGCGACAATAAACTTAAACCTTTTACCCAACAAAATGTGAATGTGAATTCTTAATACCTGTTAATGTCTTTAAGCTCTTTTTTTTTCTTTTCTATTTTTCTATTTTATTTATTTATTT
>LBNU01024708.1:1255-26255 GCA_014162995.1 Artemisia annua | reverse complement strand
CTGAAGTTAATATTCTTATATTTGAATCTTTTCAGGACCTTATTGCCAGATTTAAGGAAAGAAAAGATGGAACAGGTGCGCGTGAGTGGTCTGAGTTTCCAACCAAGGTTGCGGTGCAACTGAATGATACGCATCCTACACTTGCAATACCGGAACTGATGAGATTGCTAATGGATGAGGAAGGATTAGGATGGGATGAAGCTTGGGCTGTGACCTCAAAGTCTGATATTTTTTTCATGATTTTTTTAATTTCTNGGATGAAGCTTGGGCTGTGACCTCAAAGTCTGATTTTTTTTCATGGTTTTTTTTAATTTCCGAAATTTCTTATAAATTAAATATTGACCAATAATTCATAATTGATTAGGACAATTGCTTACACAAATCACACTGTCCTTCCTGAGGCATTAGAGAAATGGTCACTCGTTGTGATGACGAAGCTTCTTCCAAGACACGTGGAAATCATAGAAGAAATTGACAAAAGAGTACATAGCTTTAATATCTTATTCTTAAATGTATTAACAAGCATACTTGATTGGTGATTAATTATTAAATTTGTACCATATGCAGTTTATTGCAATGATAAAATCAACACGTCCTGACCTTGAGAGTAAGATTTCTGATATGCGAATTCTGGATCACAACCCGAATAAACCTGTTGTGCGCATGGCAAACTTGTGTGTGGTATCTGGGCATACGGTAAGATAAACTTAAATTTCGTAGTCTTTTGTGTTTTCCTGGGGGAATTGACCCATTTACCTTTTTTCACATAGAATATTTATATAATATTAGTCTGTAAGTTTTAGCTGCTACTTCACGACAACATTTGTATTCTCACAATTATATGTCTCATAATAGGTTAATGGAGTGGCACAGTTGCACAGTGACATCTTAAAGGCTGAGTTGTTTGCGGATTACGTGTCTATATGGCCAACTAAGTTCCAAAATAAGACCAATGGCATAACTCCTAGACGGTGGCTCAAATTTTGCAGCCCTGAACTTAGTGAAATTATAACAAAATGGTTGAAAACAGACAAGTGGGTGACTAATCTAGACCTCCTTGTAGGTTTGCGAGAGGTATATTTTCCTTTTGTTGCTATCCTATCTGTTATTGAATATGTTATGCTCGCAACAATATGTATATTAATTATTTCTCTCCAATAGTTTGCTGATAATCCAGAACTTCAAGCTGAATGGGATGCCGCTAAAATGGCTAACAAACAGAGATTGACAGAATACATATTGCGAGTAACAGGCGAAAGCATTGACCCAAATAGTCTGTTTGACATTCAAGTGAAGCGTATCCATGAATATAAAAGACAGCTGTTAAACATTTTGGGTGCTGTTTATAGGTACAAGAAACTGAAGGTGCGTTATCCCATTTCTAGCAAACATATGGATAATTATACGAAAAGATATAGTAAATACTTTATTTTAATGCAGCTTTTATCCATTAACCATCACACTTTTAGCTTCAAAATATTTAGAATTACAGAGTTAATGTATTAATGCATGTGCCATTTGATACCCTGAAAGCCACCTTAGTGTGCCAGAATTTTTTGGAGTTTCTAATTTGTCTTTTGCTGTCATGGAACTGATATGACACAGGAAATGAGCCCCGAAGAGCGAAAAAACACGACCCCAAGGACCATCATGATTGGAGGGAAAGCATTTGCTACATACACAAATGCCAAAAGAATTGTAAAGCTTGTAGATGATGTTGGTGCTGTTGTTAACACTGATCCTGAAGTTAATGAATACTTGAAAGTAAAGAGAGCACTCTTTAGCCATTACTATGTTAATAACTTATTGATTCCATTGCACACAAAATTTTGTTAATATATGGACTAACCATGGGAATTTATGACTATATTCAGATAGTTTTTGTGCCAAACTACAACGTATCTGTAGCTGAGGTTCTTATACCAGGAAGTGAGCTTTCACAACATATCAGTACAGCAGGCATGGAAGCTAGTGGCACAAGCAACATGAAATTCGCACTAAATGGATGCCTCATTATTGGAACGCTAGATGGAGCTAATGTCGAAATAAGGGAGGAAGTTGGTGAGGATAACTTTTTCCTCTTTGGAGCAACAGCAGATGAAGTCCCAAAGCTTAGGAAAGACCGAGAGAATGGACTGGTGAGAATAATTTGACTCTTGAAAAGATAAACGCTATAACAACTCATACAATGCATAGATTCTGCAACTATATCTTAATTGAGCTCATTTAAATATTGGAATGGGTCAATCAAGTCGTCCAAAGTGTATTTTTAATGCATAAAATCTCTAAATAATCTAAAGTTTCTTTAGTCTCGTTCCCCTCTTTCTTTGTGTAAGAGTAAATTCATATTACTTTTTTTCTGAATGTGCAGTTCAAACCAGATCCTCGATATGAAGAAGCTAAACAATTCATTAGATCTAAGGCATTTGGAAGCTATGATTATGAACCACTCCTTGATTCTCTTGAAGGGAACTCTGGATTTGGCCGTGGTGACTACTTTCTTGTTGGTCATGACTTCCCAGCCTACATAGATGCCCAAGCGAAAGTGGATGAAGCGTACAAGTAAGATCTTTCAGACAATTATATGTTCATAAAACATAGAAGTGGCAGTTTCTACTCAGTTATTGTGATTGCTTGGATTGTGTCTTTACTGTAACGAGTGACATGTTTAAAGTTATAAACTTAGCTACAGATGATACAGGAAAAGTAAAAGTTGCCAAGAGTGTCTTTTCAAACTATACAACCTCCTAAATCGTTTTATTCTTAAAGTTAGATTTTAGTTTAATATAATACTCCGTAGTTTTTTAGTCATATGCATTTAAAATTACCTGTTTTGACCCAGATCCGTTACCCAACCGGCCTGACCCCTCCATTTTTCCACCTTTAGCATGCCACATCAAGTATGCTTTAGCTTGTATTAGTCTTGTTTCTCTCATATATATGGTGGCTTCATCAGAACGAAGGACATCTGATCATTAGCCATCATTCTCCAGTGCTGTTTTCATTGTGTCGGAGTCGTTCTCATTTCCGTTGTCCTAATACCATGAAGATTGACTCGATTTCTGTTATTGATGTTTACAGGGACAGGAAGAGATGGATTAAGATGTCGATTTTAAGCACAGCGGGAAGTGGGAAGTTCAGTAGTGACCGAACAATCTCTCAATATGCGAAGGAGATCTGGAACATAGAGGAATGCCGTGTGCCATAATTGCATAGCTCCACTCGTCACAAATCTTAGCTACTTGCTGTTTGCTACTGGTAATATAAGCGTATAGTAGAAAGCAGAGTGGCCACAAACAAATTGTTGGATATGATTAATAAGTTTGATGTCTATACTATTCGTGCTTGTAGTCTAAGTATTATGTAAATCAAGCACTTAGTACGTCTGCCATTTTACAACTATTGATATATAAATTTATTTTTCTCTAATTTAAATCCACCTGTAAGGAAAATGGGTTTATTTGGATTGTGTTATATCTCTAAAAGGTTAATGGTCTGTAATTCCAAATCAGTCTCAATAATGAGAAAGAGGGAGTTTCTTGGTCCAGATTTATGCGCTCAATATTTTGAAAAGATTGTTAATGGGCAGAGGTAATTTTGGCTTGAAGTTTCACCAAGAAAAAAAATGTTGCAATTAATCAGGGATATTGCAGAAAATCATCTTTACCTAACGCTTGTATTGCAAAAGGGACCTCAATGTTGCATTTCACTAGCAATTGCCTATTTGATAAATATTTTAGAGCCTTTACCAAAAAAAATATATATATATATTTTAGAGCCTTTACCGCAAAGGTAGCTACAATTCAGTTGCTGATACCCATTTGACCTGTTGTTGGACTTAAATGGTACACTCGTAGCAAATAACTTGGTGGAAACTGAAGTTGCTATTATCTGTGTGTCAAAGTCTCTTCTGTTACCTTTGTAGGCTTAAAATCGATGAATGAGCTAATGGCAGTCTTGGATGCTGCCATTTGGAAAGTATTCTAGTTAATATTCATATTTCGGGTTGCTTATTAAAATGATAGGAAGTGTTACCAGTAAGGTTTGGGTTGTGCCTTTCAAAAAGGTTTGGGTTCTTTAAATTTTAAATTATTAAGTTACAAAATACATGGAATCTGACTATGGCTGCTGTTGTGAAACTTACCCAATCTTTTCACTTGTCAAGTCAGTGTAAAGTCATTGCCGCCTTGATAGTTGATATGAGCTTTTTGTACTGGCATAGTTGTTCCTGTTTGTGCAGTGTGCAGCAGTGCATGGACAGGAAATCAGGGATGGACATAATCACATTGCATTTGTGGAAAATAAGTCAGTCGTGCTGAACATCAAATGACAGTTATTTGCTTAGTTGATGAGGAACCATCTCAATAACACATCTGGTCAAATAATACAAGGTACCGAGGTTTTTTTGCAATTGTATACTGAAAAATTCGATTCTCGCTTGAATTTGGTTTATAAGATTGTGTTTCCTTTTGTTATGAAAACATGGTTACTTTTATTGAGACTTTAATGGGAAAATAATTCATGAAAATATCATATACTGGAGAAGAAATACCACAACTACTGATCTAAATATGAGAAATCTGGAGTTCGCTGAAGTTAGACCATTAAAGGTTATAGAGATACGTCGAAGGAAGTTTTGATTAATTTACAACCTTTATCTAATTATTTGGTTTTGGCTCAGCACACCTCTGTTAGCAATAGTCTTTTTAAAGAGTTGTAATGTTCGGTTCCATTTTTCTTCTCATGGTTATATCTCATTTTCATGCTGTTTGTTCTGCCCACTTAGTCCTTTTTGTCATGGTTACTTCTCATTCTGTTAGATAAAAGGAGCACATACCCGTTCATAGAGCAACTAATTAGCGTTCATTGTTCAGTTTACCATGCTTACGACTTAGTCCTATGCATCTTAAGAGTAATGTAGCAATAAAATGTAACAAAGACCGCGTGCAATTTGAAAATCGGTCATCAATTTTGAGGTGAAAAGGTCTTTAGTTTATGATTGCATACTACATAAATATCTATATCAAATCAAACAGCGTCTCTGAGGTTATTATTCAATAGCATAACACATATTGTAGTTGAGTTACAATCTGTCAAAACAGAAGTACTTAGGAACTTCAAATGGAATGCAGTCACAAAACTTGTTCGACATGTAGATGCTATTTCGCGCTCATCAGCAACAATGAATCCAGTTCAACTGTCGCTCCTATGAGGCTTATCAGAGACATAAGATTCCTGAAACAGATAGTTCAAAATCTCTTCAGATATTTAAGCTTAAACAGCTTAAAGTTCATTAGCTAACTAATTCTCTGTAATGTTTTACCGTGTCGGCAGGTGCTGGTGTCCACTCATTGGTAGCAGGGTTCCCCTTGCAAGAAGCATGATGGTCATTATCAGAATCAGGGCCTAAGTTGAAGGCACCCCCTTTTGTGTCATCTACTTTGATGAACCCTGTTCCTGTCTGGAACATCAACCAAAAAGTTTAAGTCGGTAAACTTATTAACTATTTAAGCCTTTATATCTAGCTAAAACCAGCCATTTTGGCATTTTGAGATGATGAATTGTTATATTGTAAAGATAAGTAAATCAATTTTGTTTGTTAAAGGGGAGATACCGTGTGATGTTGCTTGTCAACACCATTAAGATCCTTGTAATATTCGGTTTCGACAAACTCCTCAGGCACTTGGTTGCCTTTATAAACCAGTTTCTGCAAGAAAAAGAGTTTCATTTGTATAAGAAATAGGTAATTACCTCTATGCATACTGTAATTAGTTCGATAAATTCGTCGGACTGGTTTGATTTTTCATTACTGAAATGCACAACCACATTTTAGAAATTTTGCTACTTACATATTGATACAGTTCTAGTTACTAGGTAAGATTTTAAAAAAATAGTATCAATAATTAATTTCTTAACATATTAGTGATACATGTTTAAAAATTCCTTCTCTAAGATGCAAAGCTCAAAGTATATATGCTAAAGTTTGATTCAGGTTAGACCAAATAACAAACCTCAGTGTTTTGTTCAAGGTGTTGAAACTCTGTATATTCAGGAATAACACCATCATCCTGATCAGTGGGCAAAGCATCAACATACTGAGTAGCATACTCGCTACGTTGTGGCTTAGTGTGACGCCTTGGTGCTAAATCATCAAAGTAGTGCCTAGTCTCCCCTTCGATTTTCGCCTCTTCCTCCTTCGACAAATGAGCATCGCTCCGGCTTGGCCTAGTACTAGTTTCCATCTATAATGTGTTTGGTGTAACCAAATAATGATTTGGTAAGATTTTTATACAAGAAAACACAAGTTAAGATATTTTTGCTCAATCAAATATCCAATGTAGATATTTTGCATTAGATGGTTCTTATCCATTTATTTGATGATGGTGAAAGGTTTGGTGGATCATCATTTAGTGTGGGAGACCCTATTTTTAGAACTTTTGGCACCATTTTGTTGTCATGATAATCATGTGAGTTTGGTCCCCTATGGCACAGATGCATGTTGACATTTCCACATTATGTATATGTATGTATTTATGTTTGTATAATTTATGAGAATTGATTTGCACATCATATTTTTAATTCATACACATAATTGAATGCGTTAGACAGTTGTATTACATATATATATACTTAGCTTTAAATGTTTGTACATTAAAGTGTGCAAATCAAAAATCACCGTGTGCAAATCACCTCTCATAAGATATACATGAAGTTGGATGCCGCATACTTACTTCTGAATGTTGTTGATACTTGTATTTGAAGAGTATTTTTACAGAAAGTGTATCAGATGGCTTGTAGCATAATGATATGTGACTTATTCAAGACATTTGTGAGGTATTAGGTGGAATTCAGGTATGTGTGGATAATTTATAATCCAAAAAAAAAAAATTATTTGTTAAGATCGGTGATAGAACTTTATATTATTACTAGTTTATATATGTATTTCTGATAGTGCAATCAGTGTAATTTATTAATAATTTTAAGGTGCTAGGAATTTGTAATATCAGTGTATCCTCCTAAATCAAACTTTTATTTCACAAAAATATGTTGATGTATCATGTGAAAAAGTTTAAACATCGAACACAAAACTATGTCACACTCTATTTGTATCCACAAGTTTCTTCAGGTTTGCGCCTTTAAATTCCTTATGAACAACCAAACAAATCCACCAGAGTGCTCGGTGAGGGGTGACCAACACGATATTCGTATACCACATCACTGTCACCTCATCACCCTCTCAATAACACACAAACACCCTTCCAACAAAAAAAACTACACTTTGTAGGCCCCACAAAATACCCCACCAAAAATACCCACTCACTCAGGAAAAAAAAAAAAAAAAATGACGAATGGCACCAGCCATTGCAACAACTAATTTACCAATAACACACGAACGGCACCAAAGGCAGTGCACTATAACATGTTCGTCCGTTGTTGGTGCATTTGGCAGACGAATGACACCTCACACCGAGCTTTCTTATGTCGATTATATTGATGAAATCGACCATCTAACCCACAAACATACCCCCACTCCTTTGCATACTATCAACAATTTCAGCCACACACTAGCCACCTAACCTTTTAACAAAACACACACTCATCTAGCTACAAGAGGCCAAAACTGCCAATGTACTATGTCTAAATGCATTTCATTCAGCTCATTTCTGGAACAGGATTATATAAAACCATACAAAAGGGGTTATATAAATATACGGTCCACATAAGTAAATACATCAGCAACACTACAAAAATCATCGTGATTTGATATGCATACATGTAATCAGGCCCAATAAATCAAACTATATATGCTATATAAGTCAATACTAATCTTTGTAAATGTTCATTCTAATTTTTTTTAATGTTTTCGACAATCCATATGTTAACACGTTATTGTCCTAGAAGCTCATTGCAGCGGGCGTAAAAACATTTGTTTCTAACTATGAAATAAAGTTCTCGTTTAAGTAATGTAAATCCAAAAAGTACACATAACTAATTAAATATGTAAGATACTAAATATCTAAGATAATATACGGTATTGATAAAAATACAAGAACATTTCATAAATATTATTAGGCTACAAACCTTTTGGTTACTCAAAGCTATATTAACTATGGCCAGGAAAAAAGTTGTCAATAACAAGTTTAAAGCATCATATCAAATGTTACTACTACCACATATATAACTTCCATTGTCAAATTCATGTAAGAATATTCATGTTTCACTATGTTCTATTTGACTTCGCTATAATTGATACTATGGCGATTTCCGGGACATTTAAATGGATTACTTAAGTTTGTCGATCATGCATTTTAATCTTGGAGCTGTAAGTTATGTATGTGCGATTCTGCATTTAAGCACATAATTTTTTGTCAATTTTAATTACATACATAAAGCTTTCTAAAATTCATGTGACATTTGTTAATTGGTTTGTAAAATTGTAAGCAAGTGAACTACACTGTATTTGTTACATTAATAATGGATAAATACCATATAGCTCGGGGTGTTTGTTTAAGCTTATTTTTTGGCTTACTAGTTTCTGTGATTTCGACTTATGTTTTATAAGCTTATTTTTTCCTGTTTATAATCGGTTTATAAAGCTTATAATTATAGAATAAACTTATATAAGCTCGTAAGTTTCAAAACAAGATGGAAATGAAAAATGGTTTTAACATATAAGCTTAAATAAACAATCCCCTTCAGACATAGTTTTAACTTTTAACATATAATTAAGCATGTCAATCTTTTGTCTAGTTAGAAATTTCCATTATCACTTTAGCACTCATCGGCAAAGACTTTGTAATACTGTTTCTAAGCAATTAATTAGCCACTGTAATAAAAAGAAGTTTAGAGTAAGGATCCTTAGATGTTGAAGGTCTTGACTGGAAAATTGCCAAAAGCTGAAGGTCGATTATGGAATTTTTTTATGTCTATAAGTAAATCCATTGCTTTTGATCTTAAGGCAGGCATGCACATAACAAAGAAAAATGTTTCCAAGCATGTTATATGGAGAAGGCAAATCTCGTCGTCACCAAAGGTGAGCTTTTAAACACTACTGTTTTCTTTAGCTCAAAAGATATTTAAATGCTAAACAACTAAATAATTAATCTATTGTTTCAGAAATTTGAAAATGAACTTGAAACCTTTGGAGCCAATGTCAAATCTTCGATTTCAGTACCCCATTCAGTTCGATATGGATACTGATGATATTGTCGAGGGGGGATTGAAACCGAGCAAGATCTCCAACAAGTAAGAACTCTAGAGACACTACTTGTTTATCAATATCCCTGTGTTCCGATACTTTTCAAATAATTTATGACTATTAATTTATGCAGCTCGAATGCATCTTTTGCCTAAGAAATCTCAATCACAAGTGCTCGTATGCATGTAATACTTATACGAATACCTAGAAAAAGTTATAAAATGTTATTTATACCATTTTTTTTTTCTTGTAGTATTACTATATCAGCGATGGAATTTGTGGTTTGGTTACTGATTATGAATCGCTTATTGTTTGAAAATGTATTTTACTTGTCACTTTTTGAGTTGCATGTACTATCGTTAGGATCGAACTATTTAATAACAAACTTTTTCAAATTCAATTATTCTGTGTATCGATTTCTAAAAATGCGTGATAATACACCAAATAATCGAAATTCAAAAAGTTATTTATTAAATAGTCTGATCCTAACGATGATACATACAACTCAAAAAAGTGTCAAGTAAGATACATTTTAGGACAATTAGCCCCTTTTGTATATGCTGTACTTAAAACTCATATTAATTTTTCTACTCTATGATGTATACCTAGTAAAAATTTTAAAACTAGTCTTTGATTATTGTTGCTCTATGTGTGAAGTAATTAATTTGTTCATTTTTTGACAGAAACGTTAGAGGTATAACGAAGCTAGCCAACAAGGTTTCTAGTTTTTCTCATTTGATCCACCGTGTCACAAACTCGTGCTTCCAGAAGCCGGAAAGTACGGCCTCAAATTTCACTGACCACAGTTTTGGTCATCGTGACGAACTTGAAGAACACGATACTAACAAATCGTATGATTACTTTGAAGATGAAGGGGAGGTAGAATATTCGTTGGCGCCTGAAGAAGAGTGTGTAAGTTACGAAATAAAGAAAGAGATGGAAATGATGGTATTGTTGGGTGAAGTGTTCGAAAGAGTCATGTATATGAAAAACGCGTATGTTAGTCTACAAGATGCACATTGTCCTTGGAATCCAGATAAAATTAGGTTGTCTGATGTGGCTGTTGTGACCGAGCTTACAAAATTAGGGCTACTAAGAGATAGGTTCCATAGGAGTATCCGAAGAAATACGACAACTACGGATCTAATGTTAAGGGAGATGTTAGCACCTTACGAGGTGGCGCTAGAGAAATTAACTGCGGATGTAAAGAATAAGGCAGATTTGATCGATAACTTGCGAGACAAGTTAAAGAGCGCCATCAAGGGCAGTAGGAAGAAAAGTAGGTCTAGTAAAGTCAACTGTAGTAGCCGATTCGAAGCTCCATCACCGTCACCAACTAGCAGTACTATTTCAGCAGCTAAGATGGAAGTTTCGGATCAATTCGAATCTTGTATGAGTTCGGTTAAAGAAGCTTCAAAAACATTCGCGAAGCTTCTTCTATCGCTCATGAAATCAGCTCATTGGGACATTACCGCCACCGTCAAATCAATAACTGGCATCACCACAACCACCACCACCGCGGTCGTAACAAGCTCACTTGAATCATACATAAACTATAAAATATTCCAAGGATTCAACCACGAGTCATTCAACATGGACGACGGAAACAAATCATCTCACATGAACCCTAACCAATATCGAACCGAATGTTTCACTCAATACACCTACATGAAATCAGTGGATCCAATGGAACTCTTAAGAATCATACCTACGTGTTTGTTCGGAAAATTTTGTTTGAACAAGTATTTGTCACTTATGCATCCGAAGATGGAGATATCATTGTTGGGAGATCTAGAACAACGACAACAAGTATTGGCAGAGAACCACCCAAGGAGCCGGTTTTACAACGAGTTTTTGGGGGTGGTAAAGGCAGTGTGGTTGCTTCATTTGTTTGCTTTTTCATTGGATCCATTGCCAAGTCATTTTGAAGGAGACCAAGGGGCGGAGTTTCATCCGCAATATATGGAGAGTGTGGTGCCAAGGAGGGTGGTGGGTGGTGAAGATGTTGTCGGTTTTCCGGTAAGTCCGGGGTTTAAGCTTGGAAATGGATATGTTGTAAAAGCTAGGGTGTATCTCGTACCTAAGGGTGAACTATAGGGGAGCGGACTGTAAAAATTCTCTATTAACACTATCATTGTATTCGCACAAAGCAGCGGTAACCAATATGTATGTTCTTTTTTTGAGTTATGTGTGTGAATTATTATTATTATTATTATTATTATTATTATTATTATTATTATTATTATTATTATTATTTAATTTTTTTATTTATTTTTTATTTTTATTTATTTTTTTATTTTTTTTTTAAATGTTGGATATGTGAATAAGATTATAAGATGGAATTTGTATCATGTAAAATGTATGGAAAATACAAGATTCAGGAATGGGTGGAAATCCTGGTATGATACGAAACACAATCGCAAACTTACACGAAAATGAACATGTTTGAGTTAAGGATGAACGGGGTTACTTAAAAAAACATGTCAATTCGCCTAACCCTTATAATAAACAAATCATGTTTGGGTTAGGTATGTGATTAACAGCCAGTAGGGATGGCAACGGGTCGGGGAATGTCGGGGATCATATTTCCCATCCCCATCCTCGTCAGGGAATATTTTTACATCCCCATCCCCGTCCCTAACGGGGATCCGAGATTTTCCATCGTTATAGAGTAAACATAATAATCGAGTATTGAAGCTGAGTAGAAAGGTGTTGCCAATGCAGTTGTTGAAACTACTTGGCTTCGCAATTTACTAGAGCTACATACACCACTTTTGTCTGTCACTCTTGTTTATTTTGATAATGTTAGTGCCATTTATTTGACAACTAATCATGTTCAGCATCAACGGACCAAACACATTGAGATTGATATACATTTCGTTGTGATATAGTTGCTCATGGTCAGGTTCATGTTCTTCATGTGACATCCCATTACCAGTATACCGATATTTTCATTAAGGGTTTGCCGTCTGTGCTACTTGAGGAACTTCATATCAGTTTAAGTGTTCGGTCCTCTCCGCTCAAACTACGGGGGAAACCGAGTATTTGTTATGGGTTTTGTATTTAGTTAGTAGGCCTAGCCCGATTTGTAATTTGTATCTAGAATAATTCTAAGGGGTTATATATTGTAATTGTTTGGTTAATTAATGGACAAGACATTATACTTCCAATAGTACTTACAAGTTCATTTGCAATCAAAACCCCATCAAAAATATATTGACCTTTTATAAACGCATTTTGTTCTACCCCACAACTTTATCTATCACCCTCTTTATCCTTTTGACAATAATGTTTGCAATAATCTTGTAGCAACAACCAATCAAGCTTATTGGTCGATAATCACCTAATGTTATCGGGTTCCACGAAAAAGAAAAAGAAAAAACTTTTAACAATAACCTAATACCAGATAATATACTCATATAGTCATATTAGATAGAGTAAATTACATAGATGGTCCCTGTGGTTTGCCCAAAGTTTCACCCACAGTCCCTGAAAGTTAAAAGTTGCACGGATAGTCCCTATCTTTGAAAAGAATAACACTCATGGTCCCTTCACTTAACTGGCGTTAGTGGCTTCCGTTATCTTTTACACGTTAGTCCCTTTTGGTTAAATATCGTTGCATCGTTAGTCCTTTATAATAACGGCCGTTTATAATTTAAAGTTTTTAAAATTTTTCTTACGTTTTCATGCGTTTTAATCCGTTTTCGTCCGTTTTTATACGATTTTGTCCGTTTTTCTTACATTTTCATGCGTTTGTATACGTTTTCGCTCGTTTTTCTTACGTTATTGTTTGTTTTCCTATGTTTTCATCCGTTTTTAAAAAATTATTTTTGGTAAAAAAAAGTTTCTAAAAAAAATTCTAAAATAAAAAAGATTCTAAAAAAATTTCAAAAAAGAATCCAAAAATAATTATCGATTTATTTTTTTGAATTTTTTTTCATAATATTTTTTATTTTAGAAATTTTTTTTAGAAACTTTTTTTTACCAAAAATAAATTTTGATTTTTTTTGAAATTTTTTCATAGTCTTTCTTATTTTAGAATTTTTTTTTGGAAACTTTTTTTGCCAAAATAATTTAAAAAAAAATTTGTAAAAAAATTTAGAAAAAAAAAATTGAAAAAAAAATTGATTTTTTTTATTGGTGGTGGTGGTGGCTTACGGACAAAAACGGATAAAAATAGACGAAAACGGATAAAACCGGTTGAAAACCTATAAAAACTGATAAAAACGGATAAAAATTGAACAGAAAATTATCTAGGCAAAATATCAACCTTGTTTCTCCATTCCGATCCTTGATCAAAGTTTTGGGCATAGTCATACTCATCTTACGAAGCTTGAATATGGATAAAAATGGACGAAAACGGATAAAAACGTATGAAAACGTATCAAAACGGATAAAAACGTATGAAAATGTAAGAAAAATAAAGGAAAACGTATAAAAACAAGCGAAAACGGATGAAAACGTAGGAAAACAAACAATAACGTAAGAAAAACGAGCGAAAACGTATAAAAACGCATGAAAACGGATGAAAACGTAAGAAAAACGGACGAAATCGTATAAAAACGGACGAAAACGGATTAAAACGTAAGAAAATGTATAAAAATGGGTGAAAACGTAAGAAAAATTCGAAAATCTGTAAATTATAAACGGCCGTTATTGTAAAGGACTAACGATGCGACGATATTTAACCAAAAGGGACTAACGTGTAAAAGATAACGGAAGCCACTAACGCCAGTTAAGTGGAGGGACCATGAGTGTTATTCTTTTCAAAGATAGGGACTATCCATGCAACTTTTAACTTTCAGGGACTGTGGGTGAAACTTTGGGCAAACCACAGGGACCATCTATGTAATTTACTCTATTAGATAACATTGGCAATATTCTAATATCATGTTCAATGTTAAACTACTTGGCTCAGCTTCGTAGCTAGGCCAAGAACGGTTAAAACTTTCTAAGATTTCTCACGTCTTTATACTTCAACAAATGTTTTTTCTTTCTTTAATTAATTGTGAATATAGTTCTCTTTCTAAACCAAAGAAACAAGAATCCATGAAAAAAATGTACTACGTAGTTTCGAATTCAGATTTATAATCGATGTAAAAATAAGTGGGAAATCCTCGGACCCACTTGCCCGAAAAAGTTGACATGTACCCAAATTTTGATAAAAAAGAAGAAGAAGAGAAGAGAGAGAGAGAGAGAGAGAGGAAAAAAAAAAAAAAAAAAAAAAAAAAAAAAAAACTTACGAGGATGATGTGAAGTGCGTGCTTGTTGCAAATTGAGGCGGGTTAATTTTCTGTTGGGCTAGGTATGGTGGACCCTCGTAATCGCCACAAAAGTTTACACGGACCAAAATTGGGTAAAAGCCATAAAATACCATCGTACTTTCAAAAATGTCTCAACTTGACCAACTTACTTTTTTATTGCGGACTTTACCAATAAACTTTCAAATTTTTAGCCGACTTTACCAATGAACTTTCAAATTTTTAGCCGACTTGAACCAAATTTTTAGCTAAATTTGGTTCAAGTCGGCTAAAAATTTGAAAGTTCATTGGTAACGTCCGCAATAAAAAAGTAAATTGGTCAAGTTGGGACATTTTTGAAAGTACGATGGTATTTTATGGCTTTTACCCACCAAAATTCTACATTCATTTTTTTAAAATCAATATAAAACTCACTAATTTAATCTAATCTAATCTAACAAAAAGAAAATTACAATCCTAACATGATAAAGACTCCTAACTTAATTTAAATATATGGGATAATTTCAAAAATGACCAAGTTGCCCAATCGCTGGGGCTTTTTGACCTTATATTTGAAAATTCTTGTTTTGACCAGTTGACCAACGCAACCTTTAACGCCGCCAAATTTTGGGCAACTTTGGACATGTGGCGTCCCATGGGGGGCGACACGTGTTGGGCAACCTTTGCAACTGGTTAAAACAAGAATTTTCAAATCCAAGGTCAAAAAGCCTCAGCGATTGAGCAACTTGGTCATTTTTATAATTATCCCTAAATATATTATTAATTCTTTATTCAACCCCACCACGTATCCCATTATTCTCTCCTTCTTGAAAAACTCTTCCTCGAGTTTCTACTTAAATGGAACATAGTATCATGTTGAAGCTTGAACATATCAACCACATTGATAATTGAAATCAAATAAGAAGAAAAATTAAAGAGAAATGATTGGGAGACCTAAAAGTTGTGCCTAATTTTGTGCCTAAACATGTGTGGCAACAATTCATTGGTTATATCGACCGGGCCCACTTCTTCACAATCCAATCAAGTAATGACATATAAGTTAGGCATAAAATTAGTCATGTCTTTTAGGTCTCCCGATCTTTTTCCAAAATTAAAATGGGAAGGATAAGAAGAAACCGCAACCACACATTTCAGATGCATCTATAAAAATAGATGCATCTCCCCTTGAAAATCTCTCCCTTGTTTGAAATGTCTGGCTTGAAATTTTTCTTATTCTTCTCATTTTAGTTTTTCTTCTTATCGGATCCCTTCCTCAACCACATATAAACTAATACTTTCCAATCATGGGGCTTGTGGTCTAGTGGTTAAGGCTTAAGTTGTTAAACGAGCCCAAGTAAGAGTAGTACCGGTTTGGGTGACTGACCGGGAAGTCGTCACTTGGGAACCACAAGCTCTAATGATATCAGGCGAATCGGGAATAAGAGTGGGGTTATCCCCTAAGGAGAGGCTCGCGGTTGGTATCTCTGCCCGAGGATACAACACTAACTCGAGCCAACAACTAACATATAACAACTAACCCGCCGTTAAAAAAAAAAAAAAAAAAAAACTTTCCAAACAACTTTGCATGGCGTGACCCTTTTCATCTTCAACTTGTTATATGTACCCATCAGAAACTTTTTACGCAATCCTACCATGACTAGATCACTAACATCAAAATTCTTTGTTCCAAGATGTTTGTTAGTGAAGTCATTGTACGCCACACTGCTAGAACCAACCTTTTTGTTTAACCTCATCTTGTATGATCATATTTGTTGCTTCAACGATATTGCCGGTTAAATTTTGTAGTCGAATATCTTGTAGTGGCGATAAGTCATCTTTAATGGCCTCTTGTGATCTTGTATTGATGTTTCCAGCTCATGAGGAGTCATGTTTAAACTTTATCTTGTATCATTGCAGTGGGAACAAACACATTCAAAGTCGATTTAGCTTGTGTTTCTTCCTTCGAATCTTGATAGCGAATAGTCATTGAATTGCACTCTTTTGCTTTTAAAAACCGAGTGTTTTCCTTCAAGGGAACTAGTACAAATTTAACACCATTTATTTGAAGCTTGTATATGTTCTCTTTACGGTTATAAGTTTCATCGAGTTCGTCTAACCACGGTTTTCCAAGGATTATATGGCAAGCATCCATCTAGATGACATTGAACACGAATTCATCTTTATACTTTCCAATCCAAAATAGAGTATTGCAATATTCGGTAGCCTTTATCTTGTTTACTGAATTTTCCCATTGAATTGTATATGGACCCGAAAGTGTTCTAATAGGTAATTTAAAAAATTGCACATAATCCCGTGATACAAATTTTTCGAGGCTACCACTATCGATAGTAACGTTAAAAACCTTTTCATAAAGGGAAAATCTTTAATAATGTACTATACTTGTCACAAAAATTACTTTTGTGTAGCGAACAAAAAAAATAGTTTTTTGATGTACTGAACTTTCATTTTTTTGGTCTTTTTGATGTACTATTGACATTTTTGCCCCTCAAATTATTAAAAATCCAAGGGCAAAAATGTCACGAAAATACATCAAAAAGGACAAAAAGTCGAGTATAAGGGGTAGAAAGACTATTTCTTTTGTTCGCTACACAAAAGTAATTTTTGTGACAAGTATGGTACATTATTAAAGATTTTTCCCTTTCATAAATGGTGCACCTTGTCCTAAATAAATCGTGACTCATGATTTAATGGAAAGCGAGCACGCACACATAAGAAAAAAGGAAATTCACAACGAGTTGAAGAGTAAAGACGTTTTAATAGCTATTTATCTTTGAGAAATGATATATATCCACTAAAGATTATAAAAAATGACGAATTTAATATCCCTCATATTTTCATTATTAATTACATATATATCAACTACAACCATTGAATGAATATTGTACAATATTTTTAAAGCATATTTGAGGAAATATAGAATTTCCAAATTTAAATAAAATTATAACAAAAATTTCCAACTTTAAAAGATAATAACTAAAATAACACACTAATCTGATATAATAAAATGATAATTATAATCTTAAAATAATAAAGACTCCTAACTTAATTTAATTACATTAATTTCTTATCCAACATCAACATGTACCGCATCAACTCACATTAAAGCAAGCTAAAAAAATAAAAAATAAATAAATAAATAAAATTAAAAAATAAAATAAAAAAATGTAGACAAATAATACTCCTTATTCAACCCAAAAGTAATTTCTTTTCTTAAATAGGAGTAACTAGGGCTGTTCAAAAAATCCGAGAAACCGATGAACCGAGCCGAACCACTCAATACGAAACCGAAAAAAACCGAAACCGAAAATACCCGCTTATCACGGTTCGATTTCGGTTTTTATTTTTTGATATCNGTTTTTGTTTTTGTTTTTGTTTTTGTTTTTGGGCTATTGTGTTATAAAATTTATACACTCGGCCCTATTAGAAAGACTAAGGGTACGGGTCTTTTTTTTATCTCAATTGGAAACGCTATCTAGGGCAAAAAAAATTAGGGAAAAGGGGATACAAAAATTAGGGTTCCAATTGTTTTCAATCATACAAATTGTCAGGCGAGAAACCGATATCATTTGGAAGATATGCCACGTAGGTTTCCAAAGTATCTTAAGATTGCACATCAAATTGGAGATCGTCGAGTTGAGAAGGTTCTGTGCACTATTTTTGAGAGAGAAAAGCAAGCATATGTCGAGGCTGAGAAAATTTACAATGAAATGATGGAAGAGGTTGAAGCTAGGAGGGAGTACAGGCATGGGATAATTTTGGAATTGATGAAGCTCGAGATTGACTATGTTTTGGATGAGTGTTTGGATGTTTTGAGGGCTGCGGAGCAAGAAGATTTTGCGGAGATAAGTAGGTTGATTCAGATGAGCCATGCTGCTGTTATACGGGCTGGTGAGAAAGGTCGAATGGTGAACAAACTCAGGAAGCTTAAGTAAGGTTGTGTGTTTCTCTTGCTTTTGTCTCGTTACGTCTGAATGTCTTTAAGTTTGCTATGCTTTTGTATGACTCTGTTGTTTCAAGGATCTCACATTTGTATGGTAGTTGTGTCTAGGGAGTCCATGAAAATGTAATCAGGGTCTATGAAACCTCTGGCGTAGTCACAATATGCAGAGGGTGTATGTTAATATTAATAAAACACAAACTTATTATGCATCTGAATTGGTTGTGCTCCTTTGTATGGTTAAAAAAGTGATGTGTTTATATCTATAGTTGGATTCTGTTTAGTGTATAGTGTATCTAAAATTGTTTGTACACTTTTTTTCTTTTTTGTACATCATTNTTCTTATTCAATTGTAGTAGGTGGTAAAATGCAGAGAATGAGTAAGACTATGTGTTTGGTTTTAACTATATTAGTGTGTAAAAAGAAGGTGTCCATTTGTTTTTAATATTTTGGTTTTTGTATATATGTGTTTGTAGTGAAATGTTGTGGTTTTGTCAATTGTTTCCCTAAAAATTTTTTACTATGTGTATTTGTTTGGTGTTGGTAAAAAGGAAAAAATTTTGGCTGACATGTTGTTAAAAGTTGTGGTTAGGGATATAAGATTCTCTAAAATAGTATTCACTGGAAAAAGCACATTGAAAAGGCTGGTTTGTGTGGTATTGTATGTTTTTTGGTTTATGTGTCCTGTATTTTACTGTTTTACATAGGAAGATATTGTAAATAGATATGGTTGTAGTTTAGTTTGGTTAACCTGGTTAGGTAGAATGTTTTGGCTATATAAGTAGTGTGCTATTGGTGTATCTTCCTTTGTACTCTAGTGGCTGTGTGTAAATTTTTGTCAAAACAAAAGATGGTCTCTACACCAAATTTTGATGAACTAAAAGCTCTTTGCGGGTCTGATGAGATCAAAGATTGCTTCAAATTTTTGTTTGGGCAAGAGGAAACTTTAAATGAGGGGTTTATTAGGAAGGTTGTTGAGTGGTGTGACGGGCTACATGAGAAAATTTCAAAGTTTGGTGACTTGCTTGAAGAGAGTTAGACTTTGAGCCTTTTGGATCCGGCAGCTGCGGATGGAATGGAGTGTTTGGTTGAAGCTCAGGCGAGGAATGGGATGATCTTAGAGGCTGTGCTTCGTCTGCTTGATGTGTTGCGAGAAGCACGCGCCGAGAAGCGTAGGCATGTGATGGTGATGGAAGTCCACGATTAGGTGTATCTATTGTCGATGTCAATGTTGCTGTGTTTCTTTTAGAATCTCATGTAGGAGCTGTTTTTTTCTTTTGTGTCATGATGTTGTTGTGTCGATTAAGATGTTATTCTTAATCCTTGCTGTCATTGTTGTAAGATACTAAGTTAATGAATAAAACTTAGCAGTTTGTATGTTTGTCTCTTGCATAACTTTTATTGTATTTTTTTGGGTGTTTTATTTGTATATAGAATAATTCACCATTCTCATTTATAACTGTTTTTGAATATAAGGTTTAAGGTAGTCATTTCACATTTAAGTAGGAATAAGAAAAAAATGTGACACTATTTTACTGATAATGATGTTTTTGTAAATATGGGTTAAGAGATTTGTCATTTAGATGAGATAGCAGTGTATCGCAACCATATTGCAAAAGATTATCTAACATTATTAGTAGGTAGGAGGTCCATAGCGATGGTTTACACATTGGTGCAGTGCAACCATGTTACAAAAGCTTTTGTAGGAGTTATAGTCTGACAGTGTCGTTGCTTTATTGTAGATAGATATTTACAACACTATTTGTTTACGTGAATGCTTAAAAGCATTACGTTAGGAAAAGCATGGGTAGTCTGCAGTTGGTTCGGCTGGATTGAACTTTTCATTCTTTTTTGTTCTTTTTTGCATCGGCTGTTTTCCCTTGGAAGAGTGCGCGTTTAGAAGTTGTGAGTTTGCTGGTGTTTGCCATCGATGATTTGGAGGTTGCATCTGTGAAATATTCCTCTGCTTGTACTGGTGTATTAACTGTAGAATACAAACAATAAAATATTAGAAAGACTTTGTTGATTGTGGTCACACTTTGTGTACAGTATTTGAAGAGTAAAGGTTACATATAAGGTTAGACAAAAGAGGTTGGTATTAGATAATGTTAAGGTGAAAGTGTCTTCTGCCTGTTGGGATGTTTGTTTCTTGTTTGGTAGTTAAAAAATGTATATTTTTTATTTAAGATTTGAACTAATGTTTTAGAGATTATTTTTTAAATTAGAAAGGGTGTTACATGGGTAGTTTTGCTGGTCAGTGACATCATCTTCTGATGATTCAATATTTTTTTGTTCTACCGTTTTTGAAAACTGAGTGGTTGAAGCTTGCATTGCATCTGTCCTTGATCTTGTCTGCATACCTGTGTATACTTTTGGTGTGGGTGCCAATTCTGTAACAACTAATAAATTGACCTAATTATGTTATGTTGTATGCATTGTTTAATTTAGATTATTTATAAATGATAAAAGTTTGTTAACTTCTGTAGGTTGTTCTTCTGTTGGATTTGGTTGCATTGAGATTTCACCGGGAGGTGGTGTTACTGCTGGAGTGGACTGAATTGTAAGTGCCATTTGTTGGTCTTCAGGTATGTCTATGGTAACGGTGTTGTATTCTTCTTGTGCTGTCTTTGAACCTGTTATATAAAAAATTGTTAGTGTTTTAGGATTTAGGCATAGTGTATTAGGTATGGTTAAGTAGTACATGGTGGCGTAAGTTTAGTACCTGATGCTTTATCTTCAATCTGTTTTGGATTTTCTGGTTGATCCAAGAGGCCGTTAAAAATGAAATCTGGTGTTACTTGTTTGGAAGAAGTGTTGTATTGGAATTGGAAGATGTATCTTTTGCCAGTGATTGAATGTATTTTTTCAGGGATATCTTTAGGATTAGGAATTTTGAGAGAAGCAACCAATGATTACAGTTGACACCAACAATGTCACCTGCCTTAGGTGTGAAAAAGGTAATCATTGTTGTTGCTGAACCATCTGTTAGGTATCCCTTGAAGTTGTATCTACATATGTGGATGAGTCAAGTAGTCTAGGGTTACCTGCTATAAAAATTTTTATGTACTAATATAGGATTACCTGTAAGATGGATTGGCTAGCGCTCTGTGCACTCCACATTGAAAAACACCGTCATCGTTGCTGACTTTTAGGCTGCACTTTGTACATGCTGTGTAGTACCAGTCTCTTGATGTATTGATGGTTGATATACTACCTTCACATGTAAAACGGACACCCTGCAATTTTTGTTTTTCAGAGTTAGTAATTTATGTATCCGTAATATTTTTTTAATGATGCAGTGTACGCTAGAAGTAGTTTTAACTTACCTCATAAGTTTTTGGAGTTTGGTTTAATAGGGTGTCTAAGGAAAACCTATTCCTCATTCTTTCTTTTTCTATATCTTCGTATGGCTGCCTTACAATTTCCAAAGGTGGATTTATGTTGAAAAGTTCTCTGTATCTGTTGCACATGTATAGAGTGATTAGTAAAAATAGTTAAATAACAATTATATGTCGTAAAGTTTATGCTTTTGTTCTTACTGTGCACGGTATTGCTCAAGCTGTGGAATTTTGGGATTTATGTAGTAGTAACTTGCTGGTGTCGATGATAACTGTAACCTGTTCCGGTACCTTTGTACTCGGCATGAACTGATTGCTATAATGATTGGTCTTTCAAGCTTGTCAATTTCATCTTTTTCGAATTTTTGTGCAAGTTCATCCCATAATGTGAGCTCAATTGAAACGCGGCTGGTTGCAATAAGTTAATAAAAAAATCTTAAAGTTTGTGAATGCAATTTTATTTTATATCAGATTGTAATAAGGTTTAAAATTAGACTTACTTGAGGTTTTGAATTTCTATTTTGCGGTTAACTATCTGGTCTTTGTTTGGGTTGCCGATTGTGTCTGAGTCTCCTGAATTGATGTAACAGCCTATGTAATCTGTCAAAGAATTAAACAATTTAATTTTTTTACAGGTATATATCTGAATGTGGAGAATGAAATGGTTAATATAACCTGTGAGGACGGGGTACTCTTTACGGCTTTTCTCATCTGGATCGACTACTTTATATGGCAACCGGTTGTAAGAAACGAAGTTGAAATAATGGGCTGGGAATCCATCAGGTGATATAGCATCGAAGTTTGTAAATCTGGTGAAGGATAAAGACGTGGTGTTTTCTAATGTTTGCTGCTAGTTGTCTGTTGGGTAGCATGCGAAGTTTGAAATGCGGTATGTTTTTCCAGGTATAAGAACTTTAGTAAAGAAGCTTTTATCACGAATGTCCATATTTCCTTGTATTGCATCACCCTGTTAAGGTTGCATTATCGTTTTGTGTTTGTTTAATAATGTAATATTAGATTTACATAGTGGTTGAATCAATAGTGTACCTGTTTGTCTAGGAGAATGGCCCTGCATCCTTTTTCAGTTGTATTTGGTGGGTCTCTTGCTATCCATGTTCTGTAGACTATCGCTTCTATAATTTTGTTTCTGTCTTTTGGCCTGATATTAGCTTCCACTTGAATGATCTTGTTGGTCGCTGTTGGCTGTATGTTTTTCATGCTAGATTCTGCCATCCTGCACATGTTAAGAAAAAAATAGGAAATTGTTAATTTTTTTTATTGTGTGCAGAGAGATTTGTTAGCTTTTAATGTGGTAATAATACACTTAATGTAATGCATGAGTAACACAGATGTTAAAACATAGAACATATCAGTCAATGCAAATGTTAGTTATTATCATAGCATTCATATAGGTAACATGTATGTTTGTATATGCATTCTAAGAATGTAACCTCTGTTACACAGAATTTGTGCCAAGAAGTCTTTGTAAACAATATTTTTGGTTTTGTCTCGTGCCTGTTGATCGTCAGTTTTCAAGAGAATTTTTAAACCATTGGGTGATGTCGCACGTGATAAGGCGACATACAACTGGCCATGGCTGAAAACTGGTTGGGGTAGGCAGACACCGATTTTTGTAAGAGACTGGCCTTGGCTCTTGTTGATTGTCATAGCGTAACAAAGCTTTACTGGAAATTGTTTTCGTTTAAAAATGAATGGGTAGTTTGGGTCTTTGTGGGTTAATGGGATTCGTGGAATGTAAACTTTCTCGCCAATTCTTGTCCCTGTAATAATTTCTGCTTCAATCAACTTCGACATCAAGTTTTTGACTATCATTCATGTACCATTGCAAAGGCCACCACTCATGTTAAGATTTCTTAGCAGCATGATTGGACTCCCGACTTTTAGTTCAAGTGTGTTTGGCGGTAGACCTGGAAACCTAAAGGTGTTTAGGTATTCTGGTGGATACAGCATTTCGGTTGCAGCACCATGCTTTCCTATTGGAATTGCCTCATCTGTACTTATGTACACCACAGATTCACCTTCTACTTCTAACAAAATCTTTGTGTTTATTTCGTCAGTTGTTTCATTTTTCGGGCATACAATTGCTTTTTGTTGTAGTACTTGGGCTGTTGGTTGCTGCAACGTGTCTTTATCATAGATGAATTCAATGAGTGTTTGGACACCATTTTCGTCATCTGGTATCTGGAACTCTGGTGGAATTGTAATCCATGCAGCTTTGTGTGGGTTTTCTTCATCAGGATCTCCAACTACACCGTCGCCCACATCAAGAAACTATGAAGCGAAATCATGAGCTGCATTTCTTTCATCATCATTAAGGCCTGGTTGAAGCAGCCTCATATTTTGTTTAAGCTTGAATACTTTAAAATGCTGCCACAAATAGGATTTAGCAATCGACGATGCTATTATTTCTGACTTTGGTGCTTTCTTCTTGACGGGGAGTGTTTGCCTGAAATCACCTCCTGACATAACTGTCTTGCCATCGAATTGTTTGTCAGGATTTGTTAAAATATCCCTAAGAGTTCTGTCGAGTGCCTCAAAACATCGGCGGTCATTCATTGGTGCCTCATCCCATATTATCAAATCAGTTTCAATAAGCAATTTTGCCATAAGGGTATTCTTTTTTACAGTGCATATAGACTGATCATTTAGTTCTTATGGTATTTTAAATCTGGAATGCGCTGTACGGCCAGAGGGTAGAAGCAAAGAGGCAATGCCTGAAGATGCAACGGCCAAAACAATTTTCCCTTCTGAACGCAGTGTGTTGATAATTGTTTTCCAGAGGAAAGTTTTACCTGTTCCTCCATGTCCATAAACGAATACCAATTCTTGTTTTTGGTAAGCACATGCGCCAACTATAATGTTGTACACACGCTTTTGCTCACCATTCAATTTGACCACTGAGCTTGCAGCTTCTTCTTTTAGCTCTTCACGGTTGTATTTTTTTTCTTCCATTAGCAGTCTGTTGTGAAGATCTTCGATGAGATGGTCTGGAGGAAGTGAGAAACCAAACTCTCACTGGTACAAAAAGTTCTGTTGGTCACGCCAAAAATGTGTGACGATATGCATATAGTCACGCACGTTTTTTTCGTCATGTGTGACAAAAGGTCCCGCCACCGTAGGTGGCATATGGTCACATTGTTGAGTTCGTGGCCTTTTCCATCGAAAAAGAGTGACCAAAACCCCGAATATGTGTGACAAATTAGGCACAAGTTTTGTTGGATTAGTCATTATCAGTGACCGTAAA
>LBNU01024706.1:21299-40381 GCA_014162995.1 Artemisia annua | reverse complement strand
CAATCTAGCGTGAAAGAAAAGAAATAAAAAAGAAAGAAAGAAAAAAGGAAAGAAAGAAAAAAAAATAATAATTAAAAAGACAAGGAAAAAGGAAGAAAAAAAGACATGGACTTATGTTTCCCATTTAATCTTAGGTTAATCCCCACCATTAGATTAAAATAGATGGATGGTGGGGATTTGTCCCTTGGTATGCACCAAAATAAGAGTATGCATTTGAATTTTCCTCTTCCTTTTATACGGTCGACGTTTGTGACCATCAGATATCTTATGGTAAAAGTACTCTTTTATTCATTTTATCAACAAGCAAAAAAAAAAAGTTTTTTTTTTTTTTTTTTTTTTTTTTTTTTTTTTATTTATTTTTTGATAAATTATTTTTTGTTTTGTATTTTTTGTCTTTTAGTATATTTGATTTGTCAAACTTTATGTTTTATCTTCAACATTATTTCCTGCTGTTTTACCCGCTTTATTTACAGAACTAGAGAGTGTTTTTTAATGATTTTATGCTCCGTAAATTTTGTGTTTTACTACTTTTTTGACTTTGTCAAAATTTATATTTTAATTCTTGCAATTATGAAAAAATAAAATAAAAAATTAAGAGGTATTCTTATTATTTTAAAAAGTTTACAAATAACCAAATCTCTTTAATTCTTAAGAAAAATACTCAAAAGTTATTAGAAGTAAAAGTCTCAAACTTATCTACCTTATAGAGGCTTTTTCAAAATGACCAAAAACATACTAATTGTGAGCAAAAACGCACAGCGATCTACAGGTGAAGAAGCAACAAAGTGATCCAGCCCCTAATTAAGCAGGCCCCTGGAACAACCAGTGCGCCCGAACACCAAAGATCAGATTCAGATATGATATTTCCGACAATAAGACCCTTCACAGGGACTACCCAGGCCGCTATGGCAACCACTAGCGCGGGAGATCTACAACGCACCCCTTTTACCACCCCCTCTAAGTGGTGCCAGAAACAGACCTCGCTGAGCCGCCATGTGCGCCTGCTCGAAACGAGGGTCCTGATTTGGAAGCAAACATCCTTGCGCTAGAAGGAGTCGCGCCTGAATTAGCGCCAAGTGAGTTCGTGTCTCAAAACTAAGAAACCTTGGCCGTCCTTATGAGAGAGGAAGCGAAGAAGAGGTCAATTCAGAGCCTGCAAGCCCGACTCAACTATGACCCCGAATATGAAACATCCCCACCGCGACACCGAAAGGAGAGGCGCGAAAAAGATGGCCGCCGACCACCGGTGTTTACTAGGATTGGGAGGAAAGCGGTAGACGATGAAGCAGTTGACTGGCAGTATTTGTCAGAGAGCAAAGACGATGGAGGGCGTACCAATGTCCATACTAGGCTGGGTAGTCGCAGAGTCCATTGCGGACTTGGCCGACAATGCTCCCCTAGCGAAAGCCCTTCAAGGCTTTCTGGTCGCAGGGTTCATGATAGATTGGGGCGACAGCGCTCCCCAAGCGAAAGCCCTTCAAGCTCGGATTCCGAGGATAGTCGACGCAAGCGCCGCAAAAGAGTAAGCCTGTCTTCAACTGACTCCTCGGAAAACGAGGAAACAGGACACTGGAAGTCCAGGAAAAGATACGACGCCCAGGAGGACGAAGATATGTCTCGCCCCTGGCGTCGCCAAAAGGTTGATGCGTTTACTCGGCGCATCAGTGATTTTTCAGAAAACAAGAGAAGGCTCATGCCCACTAATGTGAAAACCTATGATGGGACAGGTGATCTGGATGACCACTTAAAAATTTTCGAATCAGCCGCTACCATCGAAAACTGGCCACAACCTGTGTGGTGCCACATGTTTAATTCCATGTTAGTTGGGAATGCGCGAAACTGGTTCAGTAAGCTGCCACGTAGGAGCATCGATGGGTTTGAAGAGTTGCGGAAGGCGTTTCGTTTGAACTTTACTCAGAGGAAGAAGTGCGCCAAAAACCCTGTTGAACTGGCTAGGGTAAAACAGCGCCAAGGGGAATCCACAAGCGCTTATGTGGAGCGCTTTAAGGACGAATGCATAAATGCCAAAGCATGCCCCGAGGTACTAAAGATCTTAGGATTTATGAACGGGATCAATAACCCAGAACTTATCAAGAAGTTAAACGACAGGGTCCCCCAAACCATTGACGAGCTGATGAAGCGCACAAGGTCCTTTATCCAAGGAGAAGCCGCCGTTGCGGACAGCAAAAAAAGCTACTCAAACTATAGGTCACAAGAACAGCCCAGGAGACAATCCAATGACCAGAGTAGCAACCGTGATAAAAGCTACCGCAGTCAGGGGGCGGGCGAGGGAACGACAAATATACTCCACTAACGAAGACTCCAAGGGAGATATTTGTCACGGAAGGCGCAAACTTTCCGAAACCTCCACCAATGCGCACCCCAGAAGATCGGCGCATAGGGAACGGGTACTGCGAGTACCACGGACAGAAGGGCCATACCACCAATGAGTGCATCCAATTGCGCCAACTAATTGACAAGCTAGTCAAGGAAGACAGATTGGATCACCTGGTAAAAAAACATCTGTAGGACACTAAATAACATATAACACGTATGGAGTTGTGCTTATGGTTCGAATTCAAAGAAAACTAGAAGAGATTTAGAGAGAGGTTAGAGAGAGAAAGTAGAAGAGAAGTTGGGAACCTTGAGAGAAAAACAAAAGGAAAAAAATAGATTAAGAGTGAGAAGGTCCAACCCTCTTCACATGTGGAGAGGGGTATTTATACTTACACTTTACTAGTTGCCTCTACTAGGCTGTGGATCGAGCTGACAGTGGGTAAAGACCCGACTCGACTCCACAAATATTAACTAATACTAAACTACGTACTAACTACGATAATAATTACTATTAACTTTATGAGCTACATAGATGCTAAATAGATACTCGGCGTGACCGAGTCTTCTTAAATAAAAACGTATTCCTAACAATCTCCCCCTAAGGGAGGTCACCCCGGAAATAAATACGTTAAACATTGAAGTCCAGCATCTAAATCTTTGTCGATGTCTTTGTAGCTTGTAGCCTTTTGATTCTTCATTGCAATGAACTTTGTACTTCCAACAGCGAACTCAAGGTGACTTGCTTGATGTGTAGGATGATCTTTGACATTGCTTCTTGTTCATCATCCAAAGAGTAGCTTCAAGTCATCTTTGAGTGGAAGTGTCTCTTTGTGATGTTGTGATTGTCTTTGTGTTGTCATGCTCACACTTTTCTGGATCATGATCTTCTGCTTCAGAGTTGTGGAAGCATAGTTGAAGCCCATTTCATGATCATGATTTCTTTAGATTTGATGTTGAAGTGTAAGCATGAGGTGATGAATCGGCATCTTTTCAGCAATCAGCAGCAATCGTCAACTTCTTTGTCTCTGGTGGGAATACGCCTTTCCAACATGCCCATACATCTTTGTTGAGTGAATTTCCATTGTTGAATAGTTCTGACGGCTCCTTTTAGATGTCGGTATGAGCATGTGGAACTAGAGTGATGGTGATGAAAATGATAAGTTTGGTATGTTGAGCTGCATAAAATTTTTATAGTAATAAACATACCTGCACTTACAAGTTCGGACTTCGAGATCTTCAACAACATAGTGTGAAGACTTTCTCTAATCCTAACCAAGGCCGTTCCTACTTGGATGCCCCCGAGAGGGCTTTCACTAACATACCGAAGTACACCAACAATTAGGTGAGTCGCTGGAGATCACCCCACGACTGTAGACCTTTTGGAACACCACCGCGAACACTAAGCGTAATCCACAAGAGATTACCGAAGTGTCCTGCTGTCAGGGCTGTTTGATGTTGACCCTGGCAAGAGTTTCCACTCAATCATTGGGAAATACATATGTATATTCCCTCATAAGTGTTCTTGGCAGATTGCTAAGATCTGCGTAGGACTCAAAATATTACAACTGGTGTCCTTATTGATGAACAACCAGTGTAGAAGTATCAAGTGTTCCTATGAGATCTTTTGATGCATCTCGTGGCTCTAGACTCAATAAGTGCAATTTGGTTATCCTATGCGGAGACTAGGGAGGGGTCTCCTGTTTCAATATCAACTAGCTCTAAGAGACAAGTCGATAGATTAGACCGGTGTCAGGTCACCATTTTGTAAACACAAGTATAAGTTTGATAGAAATAAGATGAGAAATAGAGTTTGGTTGATTAGATCAAATGAGAAGAATAAAAATGCAAGAGTTTCCTTAAGATAATGAAATAACCAACAAGAAATAGGTTTACATGAGTATCCTATTTATAGGAGAGGAGCTAGGGCAACACTCCCTTTCTCCTTCCTTATTCTAAACGATTGGGCTTGTGGCCCATTGGACGTGTGATGGACTCACATGTTTACATTTATAAGATAGATAACTTAGATAAGTTTAGCAACCTATTACAATGACTGAAATAACCGAGACTTGACTAAACGTTGATAAACTTAGGTTTTAACAATCTCCCCCTAAGGATCGGTTGTTGAAGAAGTGATGTTAGTCACGGTCATTTGAGGTTGCTTGACGTCTTTGTCTTTGGACTTTAGTTGTGGCATTCATAGCTTTAGACGTCTTCAAAAAAATGATTAGTAGAAATGATTCATCGTTCTTTGTTCTTTGTCTTTGTTTGATGAGATAGTGATCAATCTGATGCGGTAATCTGCCATTCGTCACTCTCTTCGATTCCAGTGGATCTGCATCATTCCGACATGCTCATACATCTTTGACGTTTGAGACTTTCATAAGTGAGGAGCTCTCTTTTCATATGTGAAGATTCTTTGTGTTGACGTAGAATCCTTCTTAAAACGGCGTGTTGCTTTAAGATCATTTGTCTTTATCACTTTGTAGATTCTTTTGGCATGGAATCTATCTTTGACATTCATGTTGCTTCGATCTTTCTTGAGAGCTTTCATTTTGTTAAGATGTAAGTATGAGCATGTGGAAGCTGGTGTTCATGATGGTGGTTGTACCTACATTAAAACAGTTAGCAATAATACATCCGTTACTTACAGGTTCGGAATTAGAATTCGTCAACAACATAGTGTGAAGACTCCTTCTAATCCTTACCTAGGCCGTTCCCAATCGGATACCCCTAGAGGGCTTACATAGACATACATAAGTACACCCACGATTAGGTGAGTCGCTGGAGATCACCCCATGACTGTAGACCGTTTGAAACCATCGAACACACTAAGCGTAATCCACAAGGAATCACCGAAGTGACCTGCTGTCAGGGCTGTTTGATGTTAACCCTGGCAGGATTTCCGTTCAATCATTAGAAAAATACCTAAGTAAATCCCTCATAAGCGTTCAAGGCAGATTGCTAAGATCTGCGAAGGACTCGATAATTTACACTTAGTGTCCAATGATGTAAGACACTTAGTGTAGAAGAATTTTGTGTTCCTAAGAGATCTTTTATGTTATCTCGTGGCTCTAGACTAGATAAGTGCACATTTGGTTTCCTATGCGGAGGCATGGAGCGGAGGGCCTCCTGTTTCAATATCAACCATCTCTAATAGACGATCGATAGATTACACTGGTTCCCCGTGAGAATGAAACAAACATCTTTTGAGAGATGCCTGAGTGGCTAAGAAGGTTTAGGTGCATTGCGTCACTGGGTCCATGACGACTTATATCTTCAATACCGGTGTCGCCTTAGCAACGACCAGTAGCATATGAATTGAACCCGGTGTCTGACCTAAGGTTGATAAAATGGAGGGCTATTTCTTTTCACCCTTTTCATACGTTTCTTTTTAATTCTTCAACCCCTTCTTTCTCCTTTCATTCTTTACTCCTTTTTTCATATCATACCTAAGGACTTCTAATTTCTAACTATTGGTGATGTCCTTGGGTGGATCCCTCCGGTTTAGGCGGATCATAGGACGGTTTTTCCTATCCTTAGTCACCTTGTAACTCCATAACTATCCTATTGATGCCTTTGAACCAAATCATTGAAAATCTATCAAAGTGTGTAAGAGTATAAGATTTTTTGTTAACACTTTGAGATTTTGGATTTCTTATGAAATACTCCCCCTCAACATATGCTCATTGATGCGTGGTTTTGTGACCTTACAACAGGTTTTACCTCTCAAGGGATCTCAAGAGGCTTACAACCCCACCAGTCAGTGTACCTGACCGTAGTAGTATAGGATATTGGTAAGTACGGGGGATTGATCGTTCTCTCACACGGAATAGTTTTCGTTAGGATAGAAAAACTACTCTAATAGGCCTAAGGGTGGAAGGAAGATTTTTTTGTGTTTGTATATTTTTATGAAAGCAAGTAAAATCTCGGTTTATAGGGAGTGGGCGGAATTAGTTGCTAGTCAACTAACCCAAAATTACTACTATTGCAAAAGAAAATAAATTAACTAAGCTATTAGGTTGTGAAAACAATATGGAGAAAATTGTGTTTACTTAGATTTCATTACTCCCTAACTATCTTTTACCGGTTAATTGATATGTATGTTACTTGTGTGGATGAAGGGTGTATTCCTAATAACTCATGGAGTGGCATACATATCTCTCCAATTCTATGAGTTCTTATCTCCTCCTATGCCATGCACGGCACAACCATAGGGATTGTAAACAGTGGCTCATGCGTTAAATACTACCTTAATAGCCTAGTATGCCTTGGCTACATGTTTCCCAAGACGTTCAAGCACGTTACCAGGAGGTTGGCCAGTTTTCTTGAGCCTAACATTGATGGAACAATCATCCCAACAAACAACAACACACACCAATTAACCAATAATTAATAGTTAGGTTTCATTAGATCTAAGCAAACACTAGAAAATTTAGCTACACATGTTAATTGAAAGACAAGCAAAAGAGATAGACAACCAACACATAGACATATTGATTGAATTAAAGTGAAGACTTATCTTTAATTAAGCATGAGGGTTCCAAGGGTTGGAAACCCTAAAAAGTACAGAAAAATCATCTAGGGTTTGGTGCCAAAAGTTCTCCACAAAGTTCCACACTTAATGAATGAAAAATAGAAAACTATATATAGATTTTACATTCTGACGGCGTCAGGTTATAAGGGCTGACGCCGTCAGCTCGCCGCCATTAGGTTTCTCGGATGGCCTAGATCCACTTCTGACGCCGTCACCTTATAAAACCTTCTGGGCCATCACTCTTTAACTTTACTCCTGACGGCCTACTTTTCCTAACACCTGACGGCGTCAGGTGTTAATTCTTCAAATTCCTCTTGCCGGTCATTTGATAATTGATTTCCACTCTTTTGTCAAGGTTTGCTGACGGCGTCACCTTGTGACTCTGACGCCGTCAGGTTGTAATTTCTCCATCTTTTTAGACTTTGCCGTTTTCTTCACTTTTATGCTCCAAAAACGTCCANGGCGTCAGGTTATAAGGGCTGACGCCGTCAGCTCGCCGCCATTAGGTTTCTCAGATGGCCTAGATCCACTTCTGACGCCGTCACCTTATAAAACCTTCTGGGCCGTCACTCTTTAACTTTACTCCTGACAGCCTACTTTTCCTAACACCTGACGGCGTCAGGTGTTAATTCTTCAAATTCCTCTGGCCCGTCATTTGATAATTGATTTCCACTCTTTTGTCAAGGTTTGCTGACGGCGTCACCTTGTGACTCTGACGCCGTCAGGTTGTAATTTCTCCATCTTTTTAGACTTTGCCGTTTTCTTCACTTTTATGCTCCAAAAACGTCCAAATATGCATGTTTTCCAGAATTCTTCTCAATAGTACCTAAAATGACAAAAGGAACACTTTAGGGCAATACTTGATCACATTTATACGAATTAGGGCTTAAATGACCCCCTAAAAGCGTAACACTTTTCGTCTCATCAAATACCCTTACACTTGAGATTTGCTTGTCCTCAAGCAAATGAGCTTTTATTCCAATCAAAATACGAGTTAGGGGTCATTTAACACGAATATAAAAGTAATTACAACAAATAGTTATTAGACCCTAATCATAACAAGCACAGAAATCATACACTAGCACCTCACAAATAGTGTTTGGATTCTCTCATCTCTCAAGTGTCATAAAGTTATATCTCATAAATGGAAACGGAAAATAACACTCACTACCTGTCATAGCAAATAGATTACCATAGGCTTGGGAAAGGATCAATAACTCCTCCACTAGGCGTAAGCACCTAAGATAAACTATCAAAGAAGGCTTTCCAAAGGGTTGTAACGTAAGGTGTAGGGATATGATAAAAACGGTTTGGTTGGAATAAAGGGTATTTTAGTGGTGACAAGCTAATTATCATGATCAAATGCATGCACTTTACATCATTGCTTAAGTCAAGACTCGACTCAATCTTAAACGAAAAATGAAATAACAAAAACTAAAAGGAAACATAAAAGGAAACGGGATGGTAGTCCATATGTTTTTCTACTTTCTTTTTCATATATTTTTTTGTATTTTTTCTTGGTTTTTCGNTACACTCTTGCCCTACCATCCAAAGTAATACATCATAGGGGAGTTGCATTCCCCTTATACTTGAATCTTTACATAACTTTACAATTACTATTCTAATGAGTCGAATTAAGATAATTGAAAAACTTGGAGTACTTTTAAAATTTTTAGCACGTATGAGGGTAATAATGTTGCTCTTCCCCATTACTCCATTACACTAGTACTTTACCCATGAGTCCCAATCGTCCCAAAACAATATGTACAAGGATATGACTTAACTTAGCAACCATGTAATTGACCGGATAATTAACTAAGGGTTTAACAAATATTTTCACAATAATGTACCAAAGGTGGGTGCATACAAGGTAGGCTAAGGCGATTTGGGTGTACATTTAGTGGGGTGTAAAAAAATTCTAACTTTGAGTAAGATGCTCAAAGATCGAAACGGAAGGATAGGCTCGGAGGGGTGTACTAGGGGTATCGTGTACCAAAAGTGGATACAACGCAAAGGGTGTGGGAGAATTACTTGACCAATGCAGCCAAAGTAATTATAACAAATATACGGGTGTAAAACAATGGGTTAATCCTAATGCCTCTTAACATGTAGTAAATCTTAACTACACGAATGTAGTCTTACTTGTGGATTTGAGATGGTCCTAAAGCAAGTTCTAGAATCTAAATACTACCGGTACACACATCATAGCACCAAAGATGGATGCTTTTCCTACCAATTCTAGGGGCGAACCTCGCATATTTGGGGTGGAAAATTTTTTAGTGGTACGGTTTTGTGCTAGTCATGCAATTTCCTATCCATGAGACGCTCACTAAGATCAAGGTTTCNTTTGAGTAAGATGCTCAAAGATCGAAACGAAAGGATAGGCTCGGAGGGGTGTACTAGGGGTATCGTGTACCAAAAGTGGATACAACGCAAAGGGTGTGGGAGAATTACTTGACCAATGCAGCCAAAGTAATTATAACAAATATACGGGTGTAAAACAATGGGTTAATCCTAATGCCTCTTATCATGTAGTAAATCTTAACTACACGAATGTAGTCTTACTTGTGGATTTGAGATGGTCCTAAAGCAAGTTCTAGAATCTAAATACTACCGGTACACACATCATAGCACCAAAGATGGATGCTTTTCCTACCAATTCTAAGGGCGAACCTCACATATTTGGGGTGGAAAATTTTTTAGTGGTACGGTTTTGTGCTAGTCATGCAATTTCCTATCCATGAGACGCTCACTAAGATCAAGGTTTCACTTCTAAATGTTGTAAAAAAAATTTAAATTGGCGCTAAAATTGCCCTAACAATCATTTCTCTTGGTTTTATTACAAATTTACTATCAAACAAAGCAAAACATCAAGCGTAAGTATATTCTCAACGGTGCCTTCATTTACCCCCCTTACACTTAAACCGAACATTGTCCCCAATGTTCAAATAGAAGACGTATAAGTAAATAAAATGAAAGAATGAAATCAAATACTCCCCTGAATCGTTTGATGTGGATAATGAAGTAACATGGTTAGGTCTTCTTCTGTAACACCCCAAAAATTTGGAACGCAAGGGAAGACTAATTCGGGGTAATTACGAATCGATCACAGACAAAGTTTTGAAAATTAATTTAAAAGATAGATTTTATATCATTCCATGAAAACTCAATATTCAGAGTACAAAAGATTTTTCCCACGAAGTAAAAATACTTCAAAAGTATCAATGAGTTTGAAAAGAATGATAATTTATTTAAATAAAAAGGGAGGTCCTGTGCCCTTTTGCTAGCTCCGTGCCATCAAGACCGCTAGTTTCCTGAGATAAACATGCTAAAAACGTCAACACAAAGGTTGAGTGAATCTATAGTAGTTTAAATATTAATAATTTGAACACAAGTCAATAATTTTAAAAATCAATGAGATCTCGGGAAATATCGGTAACAAGTATGTGCAAAAATTAATCTACACATACGATATTGCTCCTAAGGTTTCACTATACCAAACTTAATTAACAGGCATCACCCACACCACAGAGGATGTGAATGACGTACACTGCCCTCAAAAAGAGAAGTCTATGCTACTTCCCGACTACGAATATAGTTCACCTCCTGACGACAGGTCCGCATCGCCTCCAAGTGGGTGGTCCTTCCCAATAGATCTATCAACTATACTACGCGCTCACGATCAAGTGACTAAGGTATGTGAAGAGGGTCTTTCAGTATAGGGGCAACTTAGGCAATATCAGGAAATCAAGTAACAACATACTAAAAATACTTGTGTTCGGTTTATCGCATGTATCTCCCCACGGGGTTTAGTAAAAACAGTTTGAAAAGTGGGACTATAAACTCACCTTGGTAAAGTAGTTTTCCGATTAACATTCAACGAAATTCAACAAGTTGTTACGAACTACCAATGAATACCCTCCGACTTGCAATGACGAATGCGGTATCTTCAAATGTAGCTATGTCGGAATATTCGTTTTAATATGTCTTGAGTTCAAAAGTAATTTATAATATTACGTATCATTTTACGTATAACATTATTGTAAAAATATAAGTAAAAGTATTTTATAAATATTCTTAGTATATGGTCATGGTTATATTTTGTAAAAAAGAATTTATAGGAAAAATATAGTTTTTAAAAGTATTTATGTCTATGACATGTTTAACCCTTGGTCTTAATAAATATTACACTTTTAGTCCTTTTGTTAAATTATTTTCATTTTTAATCCAAAATGGTACTGTTTCACTTTTACACTTATCTTTCTCAAAATGACAGTTTATACCCTTGGTTTTCATCAAAAGTTTACATTTCGCTTTAAATCCTAAAGTTTCAAGGTTTTGACACATTTAGTCCCTTGACGATATATTTCACAAAAATAGTCCAAAGTTATATTTTAAAAAAGTTAACTTTATATTTATAAAAGTTACATTTATTTTTCTTATAAAAGCTCTTCAAGTTCGGTTCTTAAGATTTACTTGTCAAATAATATTTTCAGTTTTTCAAAAGAAGAAAACAAAACCCAATGGGCTCGTTAGCCCAGTTTGGCCCAAAACAGTTTTTGGAAGTTTTTAGAAAATGGTTTAAGCGAGCTAAAGATTAGATTAATTTAGGTTAGTACTTATTGTTATAAAACTTGCATGTTTCGACATCCTGGTTTAGTTTAGTATAAAGATTCGAGTAGTAGTATAATATACATATATTGTACACGTAGAAAAGAAGATATCGGATCATTCCTAAAACGTCTAGTGTGTTTTAACAAGTTTTAGTTTTTGAGTTTTATTAAGTTTAAATGCATGCTAAATGAAAAGAAGAAAACGGAAGAAAGAAAATGAGGTCGAGTAGACTTACAACACCGAATAGGTGGTGAGAAGTCACGAGCGAGAAATGGTACGGGAGACGGGTAACACGATCCAAAATATCAACCCAAGGACTAGGAAACAAGCCGAATATCTTGTGTAACTTCTTGGTCTTCGACAGTGGGCAAAAAGTGAAAGGAATGAAAGTATTTTGTGGTTTGTTGGAAAGTTTATGTATGTGAAAGTGAGTGAGGTTTTTGAGGGGTATTTATAGGAGAAGACAAATGAGATTAGGGGTTTAACATGTGGAACTTGTTGGGCATGAATTTGTTGTGTCAATCGAATGGGAACAAGTGTGTCTAAAGGGTTTATTTTTGGTCTTGTCGAGTTGGAATGAAAAGGGTGAGGCTTTTGAATTTGTTTAGGTTGTCTATATGGTACACGATGGGACTAAAGGGAGGAAACTTGTGACAAAATGTACTACTCGATTATTATAAGGAAAAGGAGAAGGAAACATGTAGTATGTTGGGGTTTATGAAACACATTAACCATTGGTTTATGTATGATTCAAAAGGGTATGGGATTTAATATTTGTTTAGTGTCTAGGCATGGGTTATTTTAAGTATAGGTCAAAGATGGTTTTGAGGTGTGGCTTGTACAAATCGAATATAGTAAGAAAAAGGAAGGAGGCATGTGGGTTTGTGTTGGTGGTAAAGGAACATAAGGACTCTTGGGTAAAAGGTTTAGGAAAAGTTTATGATTAAATGAATTGTTTATGTGTAGGTTAAGAAAGCTAGGGTAACTTTTGTATTGGGTCTTGGTGGATGTCACACGCAAAGAAGGAAAAGAGGAAAAAGGGATTGAGTGTTGTTGGGTATTTGGGTAGCAAGAATGTTGGTGTTGAGTTGACAAGAGAGAAAAGAGTGAAAGAAGGAATGTGGCGTGAAGGGTTGGGTCGACAAGGAAAGAAAGAAGAAGGAAAAGGTCTCGAATGGAGTCGTGTTACTGTGGTGTCGAAAAGAAAGCAAGGAAAGAAAGAAAAAAAGATAACAGAGTTCGAGTCGAGAGAGGAACAAGAAAAGAAAATGATTATGTGAGAATGAAAGTTTATGTCCAACATGTAATGTTTAAGTTTAAAAATTAATAAAGTCTAGTCAAAAGTAAAGTCAAATAATCTTAAAATAATCAAAAGGAGATTCTTTGTTGGTGGATAAAGAAACATAATATCCAAAGGGTTTTACATGTTTGAAAAAGTAAGTATGGTATATATAATTGTTTATTTGTTTAGGTAGTGTATTAGGGAGACAATAGGGAAAAAAGAGAAATGAATGGCAAGAAACGAAATAGGGTCTCGGCCTAGTTAAAGTTAAGCGAAAACGGACTCGCGGTTCGGGAAACGTCATGTCGATGTTGGTTCAAGAAAGAAAACGAAATTTTATCGGTTACTTATGTATTATATACTTGTAGTTCTTATATGTATAGATATAGGATTCGATACGATATTTATACTTATATATATATATATATATATATATATATACATCACTCGGTAATATTAGGTTCTAGTTCGCAAGTGGGAGGTATTCGAGTCACACTATATCATATAGCTTCTGAAAGTGACTAAAGCAAGTAACACGTAACGGTTTCATAAAAATTTCAAATTAGTCCGCAAAAATGGCTTAGTTAAAAATCAGATTAGTTTCAAATTATGTAATTAGCATTAATAAATGACATGGGATTTTACGAGGTATTACAGTACCTACCCGTTAAACAGAATTCCTCTTGGAATTCCAGTCAAGGGTAATTAGGGAAGAGTTCGATATTGGAATGGTTTAAAAGAACAGTAAGCATGATCACTAGAATGTAAGGGTTTAGGCTATATCAGTCCAGGTTGGAATAGGTTTATCATGGTACACGTGAAAATTACAAATTTTCACAATTAACTTAGCTTAAGGAAGAAATTTCATATAGAATGAAAGTGGTCATTATGTTCGGATGCCGACATAATTCCCAATTTCTGGTAAAATCCGTGGGGTAACCTACCCGTTAAACAAAGAATTTTTTTAACTACAGATTCTAACAATAAGGGTTTCGGATTAGGAAGGAGAGAGTTTGCTGAACTTCAGCTTTGGCAGATGATGAATCAATTTGTTGGTATCGAGGTTTATAACTGACTACTCCCAACATAACATTATTCCTCCTGAATTAGACATAGGTGATCAGGCTATGTATAATTTAGGAACAATGATGTGACGTTCGGTTTAGTTAGTTACAACTTTCAATGTTTAAATAGATTCAACATATGTCTTAGAGTTGGTTAAGCGTAAGTAAGGTACAACCTTGGAATTTTTTAAGGGATACCAGCCTTTCCGTCGGCTAGTTCAATTTCTTAGGATTTGTTTAGGTTTGGTTGAGGTTCATGGGTAGTCGTAACTGTCTGGCACGAATTGGATTGGTTTTGCCTTCTAATAGAGGAGAGTTAAGGGTCTTTTGGTCGGATGTGGCCTCTTATCATTCTTAGGGGGAGAATGATGTCACGTCCAAAAAGGCTCTAAGTCTCTCCAAAACTTCGAAAAGGCACGGCGCTTCTTGAGTAATTGATTAATTCACACGTTCCATTGTGAGAATCTAATCTTATAGGATGATTGGAAACTACAAGGAGTGATGTTAAGGTATGGCACGATGCGGTAGTCGATCTTAATTATGTCGGTCGGTAGGTATGGGTGGTATTGGTCTCCGAGATCTGATCCTAGGGTTTGTTCTGGGGGTTTGTGAGTTTTCTGATTTTAGGTATTGGTATAGGTTTTCTCTGAATCTTCATTTAATTAAGTGTTTAAACGAGTTTGACTATATCAATGAGTTTTAAAAGACACGTTTCTTTGTTTGAAGTTTACAACTGGTTAAATTAGTACAACTCCGAGAAATACAAAGTATAGTAGAACAAGTTTTTAATCATGGTATAAATAAGGAAATTTCATAGAAATCAATGTTTAAACAAAAGTTGATACGGTTTGACTAAAATAGACATATGATTTAATAAAGTGGGTTTTTCCGCATTGTGCGAATAAAATATTTTTACAAAAATTAACACATAGTCACTTTTTAACATGTAAAAGCTTTGATAAAATTTTTGACCCTAATTTTTTTTTATTTTTTTTATTATTATTATTTTTTTTTTTACAAAATGAATGTATCGGAAAAATATTTTGTAGTTGATATAAACGCGTTTTTAAGGAAGATTCTTGAAAATGAAATCATCGAAAGTGAATATATAGTTGGGGATGGTATTTATATGAGTTTTTAAAGGTTTAAGGACGGAGTCTAGCCTTCGATGCTGGGTAGGGTTTGGTTGCTAAACATCAAGTGAATCTTACAGTTGTTGTACTTAATTTGCCCTGGGCAATATCAGAATGTATCAAGGCCTAAATGGTCGTGCTAGCGGTCTAGGATGAATGAGCGAAATGGATGAGGTGTTCTCCTTGGTTATAAGTAAGGGAATCTAATCGCAGAGAAGGAATAGGTAACCGGTTTAGAGGGGAAACGGGGTTAAGGCTGGATGGATTGCGGTTTCCTAACAGAGATGTGGGATTTTCTCTTAAGGTTTAGTCTATTTCCGAAAGAAAATTATTGGTTATTTTGTTTATAAAAACGATTTTTTTTTTAAGTAATTGGTCAACGAAACGATTTGTAAGGTATTATTATAAATTGATTTTGAAAAATGGTTTTATAGAAAAACAACTTGTTAGTTGTTGTAAAACGGTAGGGTAGTTTATGATATGGTTAAAAAATATCGATTTTTATAAATTCGCTTGTGAAATAATTTGTAAAACAATTTATATGACGTTTGGAAGAAAAGAGATTCATTGTTTATAAAAGAATAGTAGGGTAAAATTTTGATTTTTTTAGTATAGTAGTAAAACATTTTTATAGGGCGCGGTGTATTATTTATAAAAGGGTAGGGAAATAGAAAACCGGTATTCCTAGGGGGGTGAGTAAGGGATCATGTGTCTTCTAAAGTAGTGGTTCGGGTTATTCCATAAGGCTTAAGGTAGAGGCGATTTAGGGTGGAAAGAGGATATATGGCTTCTAGTAAGGACAACAGACTTATTGGTTTCCGAGGGAATGAGGAGGATAAGACGTAATCATAGTGAAAAGAAGTACTACAACGAGTCGCTAGATAGGTAGAAAGAAATCTTAGGTTACACAAGATCCGAATATTCGAGATAACATAAACTTAGTTCGGTACAAGACCTAAGGAAAAGAAATAGATCAACTACTAGATTCTAGACTTCATCAGGTGGCTCAGTAATGTCTCAGGTGGGTTCCTTCTTCTTCTAATTCATGTGCTTTCCATAAACACTCTCAACTAGTTTGTACAGGCTCTGGCCTTGGTAGTGTCCTACTCCTCCATGCTGGTTGGGTATCATAATTCCTGGGTATGTCCTAGTTTCCGGGGTCCTACAGTCTTGGGTTACATGGCCAATCCTTTGACACTTTCCGCACTTAGCAAAGCAAGGCCCGGTATGATGCAACTTGCACTGGTTACACAGAGGTTGTCTTCCAGCATACCCGCTCTTCCCAGTAGGTGGGGCAGCATAAATCCTGGTAACTTCCGGCCCGAAATCTTGCTGCTTGCGATGATTGTCGTTGAGTGTGGCTCCTTTTTCATCAAACTTCTTTTGATGGTCTGTGTTCCCTTGCACAGGACCACGTTTGATCTCCTGCTCCAGTAAGTTTCGAACAACTATCATAGTTTCTCTTATGGTCCGAGTTTCTGACGGCACGACTTTCTTTTCTAGGTCCTTAAGTAGTCTTTTCCTAGGCGTCTCCTTAGAGTAAATGGGTTGGTATCTAGTGAAGTCCTTACAAGTGCACTTACGTGTCGCGATGATTTTCTTCTTGACGGCTGACTTATTTCCGCTCTTGGGTCGGGTTAATGCGGTCGTTCGAATTCCTAGTGTTGAAGCTACGCTATCATTCACCATCTTCCTAATTGTAGCCTGGGTCGTAGCGGTTTTGGGGTTTGCGGTTGCAGTGTTCCTAGGTGCCATATCTCTAAAAATATCACAAAGGAATATGTTAAATTCCAACTTGTAACCGTCATGATCATCACATAATGTAATACAATCACACTTATGAGTTCATGCAACAGTTAATAACCATATACATATTTATTGTGATATGTCCAACCAAACAGGTATTACAACATAAGATCAGACATCAATAGTAACATAGATCAATATCAATACATAGCGATCATAACTAACAATAATGTTTTAATAATTTTGTTACATTGTTCATCAAAACAATGCAATACAAGATTATTAATGCCACGCAGGGCAAGCTAAGATGTCATTGCTACAATGATATATGACTGATCCTTGATGTACCAGATGTATCTCCTGATCTACGTTGTAGGTTCCTTGCTATCTGGTTTAGGGTTTCTGCTCCTCTATCCTTCTGGTTGGGCATCTTCCATGTTGGCGAGGCGTTCCTGGTATTCCTGGTTCAAACTTAACTGAGCACCTAACATGGCTTCTAAGGCGGTAATCCTCTGATTCTGAATTCTTATTGTGTCTCTAGTTACCCGTAGGTTTCTTTCAGTAGTCTCTACCCTATCCTGTAATCCTTGTGCTACCTCCTGGGCTGCAACCTGAGTGTGCTCAATCTCATCTACCCTAAAGCTCATATCGGAGATCTCTCGTCTTCTAACAGACATTCTCATGTATAATACACTAAGGTCTCGGTCGTACGCATCAAAACGATCTAGTGGTAGCTCATCAAGGTAATCGGAGTGAAGCTCTACTGCTCTAGTTAGCGAACTCAACTGGGTCTTCATCCGAGTAACGATGTCTATCTCGATACTCTCTGATGGTGGCGTGTGGATAAGTAAGTGTGGGGGTAAAGGGGCGGATGACGATGACGATGGCGCGGGTGGTAAAGGTCACGGTACTGATCTAGGCGTAAAGGGCGTCTTCTAAAATACTTCACGGTTTCTACGGAGTGGTAATGATGGAGATGGCGAGAATCCTAGTGGTCGACGTTGGTAAGTGATAGGTCGAGTGTGAGGGATGGGCGACGTTAGTGGAACGGATTGTGCGGGTGTAGTCTCAAGGATGTCAGGGTTCTGTGCATGGTAGGACTGTGATGCTAACATATAAGGGTCATCTACGTTCGGTATGATTTGGATAATTGAGGAAGTACGGGTTTCACGGGGGATGGTTTCGGTAGAGTAGAATGGGTAAGAAGACATGGTACTGTAATATCCTGATAATACTATAAGTCATTTAGTCTACATAATGCTATACATGTATAAGTTATGATATTGAAAAAAAATTTAGCGTAATGTATCTAAGATCAAACCTTAAAGCATGATGTCGACAAGCGCTGACACGGAGGGCACGAAGTAATCTGATGTAAAATAGTTCGTTTCAAAAATCGTATGGTTATAGTCCAAATTTTTGAAAAAAAATCATTTGGTTCCCTATAACCTTGGCTCTGGTACCAATCTGTAACACCCCGAAAATTTGGAACGCAGCGGAAGACTAATTCGGGGTAATTACGTATCGATCACAGACAAAGTTTTGGAAATTAATTTAAAAGATAGATTTTATATCATTCCATGAAAACTCAATATTCAGAGTACAAAAGATTTTTCCCACGAAGTAAAAATACTTCAAAAGTATCAATGAGTTTGAAAAGAATGATAATTTATTTAAATAAAAAGGGAGGTCCTGTGCCCTTTTGCCAGCTCCGTGCCATCATGCCCACTAGTTTCCTGAGATAAACATCCTAAAAACGTCAACACAAAAGTTGAGTGAATCTGTAGTAGTTTAAATATTAATAATTTGAACACAAGTCAATAATTTTAAAAATCAATGAGATCTCGGGAAATATCGGTAACAAGTATGTGCAAAAATTAATCTACACATACGATATTGCTCCTAAGGTTTCACTATACCAAACTTAACAGGCATCACCCACACCACAGAGGATGTGAATGACGTACACTGCCCTCAAAAAGAGAAGTCTATGCTACTTCCCGACTACGAATATAGTTCACCTCCTGACGACAGGTCCGCATCGCCTCCAGGTGGGTGGTCCTTCCCAATAGATCTATCAACTATACTACGCGCTCACGATCAAGTGACTAAGGTATGTGAAGAGGGTCTTTCAGCATAGGGGCAACTTAGGCAATATCAGGAAATCAAGTAACAGCATACTAAAAATACTTGTGTTCGGTTTATCGCATGTATCTCCCCACGGGGTTTAGTAAAAACAGTTTGAAAAGTGGGACTATAAACTCACCTTGGTAAAATAGTTTTCCGATTAACGTTCAACGAAATTCAACAAGTTGTTACGAACTACCAATGAATACCCTCCGACTTGCAACCTAAATTGATAAAATATA